>VCAZ01000033.1:1730000-1900000 GCA_005784505.1 Bagarius yarrelli | reverse complement strand
TTCAAACAGCTGCCACAGCTGTCGCTTATAATAGTTGCTTTGGATAAAGTGCGTCTGCCAAATGCCAAAACTGTAAATATAAAAACAACAAATTTTAAGGCAATAGTTTTTTTTATGTAACAGATTACTTCAAAGACGAGAACATTTTTGTAAAAAAAACCCCAAAAAACCTTCGCAACAAAGATAAAGAGAAACTAAACACGAAATCTTCAGTCAGTGGATGAGACGGAAAAGTGAAGAACAGAAACATTTTCTATTGGCTCACTATACCATGGATCATAAATACGTCAAATAACTTTATTATGTGTAATAAATATGCATTCCTTTTTTTCCCCTTTTATTGAATTGTCTTTCCAGAAAGTGAAGTTCTTCATTTTGGACTATTTGATGCAGATGTTTAGCTAAAATGTAGGCACTTTTGTTACTATTCTATCTAAAGACACTTACGCCGAAGAATCCAAACCATAAACCTAAAGCTGAACACTTACAGGGTTTTTCAGCATCTCTTAAGTATCTGGTCACTGAAATAGAGCTAAAACCCCTCCTGGGACCTTTGATCGTACTGATGATGGGTCTACAGAAGAACACTGACACTCTCATTCATAACACTTACATTTTTTAATAGAATTCATTTATAACAAATGGACCTTGAGTCAGCAAAGACCTGCTCGTCATACAGATGTCTTCCGCCACCGATAGAACCTAAGTAAGAAAATAAAAAGCACTTCATTCATCCAGAGAGAAAAAAAAAAAAAAAAAAAAAAAAAACAAAAAAACAAAAAAAAAAAAAAAAAAAAAAAAAAAAAACAACGGAAAAAAAGAAACAACTTACAACTATTCAGAGGTAATTTTTTTATGATTCTTTTAACAAGCCATTTTTTCTTTTTTTTCATTTATAGTTGAATTCAATAAATTCGATCTATGCATCCAAACGTGAGACAGACAGACAGACAGACAGACAGAGATAGAGACAGGGAGAGACAGAGAAAAAGAAAGAGAGAGAGAGAGAGAGAGAGAGAGAGATCAACACTATGTTGATTTCTGTTATGACACTCCAGTCTTGAATGGCGAAGCCACAAAACTAATGAAGGGGACAACAAAAAAATTCTCCTGCTGAAGATCCCATGGCACCAGAAAGAATGGCGTTTTTTTTTTTTTTTTTGTTTTGTTTTTTTTTTTTGCCACTGATTTTTTTTTCTGAATTGACATCTCGTCCCCACCTCCCCACCAGTTTGTGTTATTTACATACACACAACATGAACGCTGAAGGAGAATTCGTACAGATGCTTTCAAGTAATACATTATTGGGTATAGAATCAATAGGGCAGTGCATAGTACAAAGATAGAGAAAGTGCAATTCTTCCTACCAGGCCTCCGTCGGGCCTCTGCCAAGCTTCCCATGCATATTGAAATAAGATTGAAAATGGAAAAAAAATAAAATAAAAAACACCCTGTTGAACACAGACATCAGGAAAATTTAGTGAGAATACTTGTTGTGGATCACTAGGTGGCGCTGACATGAATGTGATGTAAATAATAGCACTTTGTAGCTTGGTGATTGTTAAATTCATGAGAAGATTTTTAAAAAAAAATGATAATAATAATAATAAAAAACAAAATAAAAACTGAGACAATTGTTTAAAATGAGACAAGGGAAAGAAAGCACCTGGAATGCACATCCACAAGCCCACGATAAACGAAAGGAAACTCGGCCCCCCAAAAAAAAGCTCGAATTTCATGTCTGATTTACACAGAAGGACAAAAAAAATGGAAAAATATCGTCGCATGTCCATCGCTTAGTAATTTGCAAGATTGTCGAGATTAACCAAAGCTAACCCACTCTATCGAAATGAAAAAAAAAACACGGAAATATTACACGGAACGTTATAGGCGCTGACTCCCTTCCCTCACCATGGACAACTTTTCACACAAGCATTTTGTTTGCGGGTTTATGTACTTTTAGTGTGTCGAGCGACTAAATGTCCAATCGTTTAACGATGTCCCATATTTGACCATAGACTCGATGAGGTTCCCTTTCGTTTCGAGTGTATACTGTGCGCCCCTCTCTCCGGAGACTGTCCTGAAACAGCGAAACGACTGCTGCATGCTTCCACCGCGACGGTTTTGTCTTCAGAGGAACAGAATTAGCGAAAACCTAACAGCTTGTCGTAAGTAGATCTGAACTTCCTGCTTCTGCCACTGAGCTTTAAAGCGCTGTATACATAATTACAGATTAAAGGAACAAGTTCACCTTTTCTCGTTCGTACGCTGAGCCGGAGTTAAAGCCTTAGAAATAAAACAGGACAGATGGACATTTTTTTTTTGCATATATAATCTCGTGTAATGGAAATTAAAATAAGTGATAATATGTGGATAAATACTGGAATACTGTAAACAGTACATGGTAAATGAAAATTATTTATAAAAAGAGAACAGGCATAAATATAAGGCACTCTAAATGCGAAAACAAAAAAAATATATCATAATGTCTTTGTACCTTGCCAGATATATATATATATCTATATAGATGATGATTGCGGTGCTGCTTCACCACGTTTGACCTTTAACCTAGACGGGAGCTGTGTACATTAAATTCATTTATTTTACCCACACCGGTTCTTGTCCATTGTCCTCGTGCCCACCTGACACGAAGAGTCTATATAACACCCATTTATTGCACGAGTACCGATGTGCATTCCAGTGAACGATTTCCCTTTTAAAAAAGGACAAAATCTTATTGTGGAAACTTTCATTTTACCTCTCTGGATTTTATATATATATATCATTTTTTTTTTTGTACATAATTAATAATTCTCTAATAAATATTTCAATATTATATACACAATATATATATTTAGTCAGGTTGGACTATATATATATATATATATATAAGCTGCTGTTTTATTTCTATTTATCTAAATATTTATATAATTTACTCTCTCTCTCGTTTTGGAGGCTCGTCTGTTAAACATGGAAGAACTTCTGTAGCAGCAACTTCATACTGTGCCTCCCCTTTTGATTCCACGGAGTCCCCGAAAAATACGAAATATAGACAGGTGTGTATGTGACCATGGACGATATTAAAGCCCTGTATCAAAGTCAACCATTAGGTCGGAGTTAATACAGAACCACAGCACGTGCCATATATGACAACAACCAAAGTAAAAAAATAAAAAAAAATAGAGAAGAAGGAGAAAAACAACAACAGATGTACAGGTATATGTAAAAGCTTACATGTTAAAACAGCTTAAAAAATAACATAAATGAAAAGAGAGTGAGTTAATACTCGGGTTGGACTAATGTTGATTGATTACCTGTTTACAAAAAAAAAAAAAAAAAAAAAATTCACATAGTTTCAAAATGAATTACCGCTCAGTCGAGTAATAAAGTACTAAAAAACTAAATCAATAGCTTCTTTATTCGTCTGGTGTTTGTACACGGCCCCTAACTGAAGAACGAACATTGGGACAAGATAGGGGTTTCATTATTACTATTACATACGTCCGTTTGTGTGGTTCTTTGTTTTTGTTTTTTTTTTTTTCTTCACCGATCGAGGAGATGAGATGTCCCTCCTCGTAATCGTTTGTCTTTAAGATCCAAAAGGTCCACGACAACTTGTTCCTTTTAATTCTGTACCTTGTTGTTGTTGTTGTTTTTTTTTTTATTTGTATTTATGAATCCGTTGACGTGTCCTCAAGGCAGAGCGATGCTTCAACAGTTCGGATACACGTCTGCTAGTCGAGCGGGAAGTTATTGAACTTTAAGGGGAAAACAGGGAGGGAAGGGGGTTCTTGGTCCACCTGGTATTTCATATGTTTGTGTTTGATTTTTTATTGATTTTTTTTTTTTGTACGTTTTTTTTTCCACACCCAACAAACGAATCATGTCTTGGACTAGAAGTTTTAAGAAGTACTTTTCACAAGCAGGAATTTTATGGCTCAGAAGAAGTGACCTCTGGACGGCCTTTGGCGCTCCTTGGGGGTGAAGCAGACTCTTACGTTGCATAGTGATCGAAACTTCCCAGATACTCCAGACCAGCGCGGTAGCAGAACTGGTATTGATCCTGGAAAGGAAATGGAGAGTAAAATCATTGAATTAGTTTAGCTGTGTTTGAATACACCAGTTTATGGACAGATGCCAGCTGACATACAAGGTGAAATGGTATGAAAGGATCTCTATAAATCCAAGGCCATGACCACATACTGAGGAGTGAAAGAGCAGCTTTAAAATAATACTTTGCTACATGACTCAACGTTCGTAATGTGGAATCTTCTACAGCGCATTCCTGGAAATGACATTACTGTACAATAAGACTCCTTTATAAAGTACAGTTTAAGATGTTAATAATTAAACTGTACCTAATAAAGTCGAATGTATCAGCATTAATATATAAAATGTTAAAGAAGCCTTAAGTGTTAGCCAAAGATGTTTCTTTAAGTTTTCCAACATGGGAAAGTTTTTGTTTGTCTTATTAACTTTCAGAGTAGCAGCTCATATCTGCTAGAACAACAGCTAATGTCATGGCGTATGTTTTAAAAAAAATATATATATATATTATTAGTACTGAAAAAGGTATTTTAGGTAAGTAGCTGCGCTTTAGGACACATCACACCACTCAACTCTGGATTATTTATTCATAAACAAACATCCGACATCAAACATCCACCTTGTAACGATCATATAATTTCCAAAGAAAGTTGGTATATATATTTTTTTATTTCATTAAGATTTATCTGTTTTTTTAAACTTATTTGGGGTTACGACAACTTTCCATTATTTAACTTAAGTTCCGAATGTACCAATAACGTGGAGTGGAAACTGAAAGCTCAGTGGTCAAAGTGTTGGACTACCGATCGGAAGGACGCAGGTTCAATTCCGAGCACCACCAAGTTGATAAAAGTAAAATTTTCTTGCAAATAATAAAAAAAGAATTTGATTTTTACAATCGAAATTATAATAATAATAATAATTAATAAAAAAACATGTCAATTTTTACTCGTTTAATAACTAAGTGTTGCTTACAATGTACAAAGTGTCACATTGTACCTGGTCCCCTAAAGGGCTGCACTGAAGCAGTAGTGAATCACAGCCCCTGTTTGTATGTATTCTGCTCAGGCACATTGTTTGCTCTGGGGCTCTCATATCTACAGAAAGCCATCATTTTAGCTCACGAAAAAGTACATGAGGGTCAAGAGCTCAGCTTTGTCTGCTGCACACTCAGGAAAAAAAAACACTAGAAAAAAAAAAAAAAAAAAAAAAAAAAAAAAAAAAAGAAAAGAAAGGCGGTATTTTGCTCAGTGGGCTGTAAAGCCACGTCTTTCACTTTGTCCTCATTGATCTCAACAAACTATTTTCCTCTCCCTCTGTAGGAAGGCGATTATTTTTTCCAACTGTGAAGTTGCTTATCTGAATTAATTTGCATGGCTAACCTCAGGGATTTACTGAAATTGATATAAATGAACATCAAGAGCGGCGCAGCGAAATATTGATACACGCAAAAACCGCTACATGCTCCATTAATCTACAGTCAGCTCCGTACCCCAAATCTGTTTTATTACACTATTTATCAAACGCAAAATGCACACATTTACTCGCTGGGAGCTTATTATTCAAAAATACCTTACCTGGAGCTGAGGCGAGTCCAGTGAATCGCAATATATAAGAATTTCCTGTTCTTACACACACTACCGGTGTTGCACTGCCGCATAGATCGGTCACGTTTACACGCAGTGCTGGCGGCTTTATTAGCGTCTCTATCAAAGTCGTTCCATTCACAAGTTACATTTTCCTTAACTTAATGATAAAATGATCACATTTTGATTAGGAAAAAAAAAAACCCTTGACTGTGTGTGTGTGTGTGTGTGTGTTTGTCTTTACCTCTGTCTGTACCATGGCTGGTCTTTGTGTCCTTAGCATCTTAACCGTCTGGAAGATGTCCACCACTCCCTCATACCTCATCCGTTCCAGAACAATACTAAGAGTAATGAAGACTCCTGTCCTCCCGACACCCGCGCTAGTGTGAGAGACACATACTAATCATACTCCTCCTAGCTTCATGAATACTTTGAAGTAAACGTGTGTATGTGTGTGTGTGTGTACCTGCAGTGCACTGTGATTGGTCCGTCCTGGCCAAACTGCTCCTTTGTTTTGTGCACTTGGCCAATGAAGTCAATAAAACCCTCTCCTGATTTGGGCACGCCCTGCTCGGGCCAATCGGTGAACTGGAACTGACGTACCGTCCGCGACTGACCGTCCTGCAAACAAATGAACACTTTATTTATAACCTGACACTCTCATTTTATCTTCTATTACCAAATGTACACAATTTAGCCCTCAATCTAAAAACTGAATATGTAAATAAACTCCCGTCGCCTGAGAGAAACCCTTGTTATTACACGTTAGTAAGCAATTTTTGTGGTCTGCTGAATTGGAACAGTGAAACAGAACTTGATTTGATTTCACTGAGCGCCGGTCTGGTCCTTTGAGGAAAATGCACGGGTTTGAACTCGGTATAGACGTGACCTCATCATTACACGTGCCTCGGTTGCTGTTTTGGTTTCGGGCTCCAGATTGTTTTTAAATTTGTTCACTATAAAAATTCGTTATAAAGTGATTTTATAAGGACAAAACGGTTTGTTTAACTTTCAACGTTTAATGCCAGTGTAATGAGTGTCTGAAAATCTCATTTCAGTAGCTGCAGATGTCTTATACAGTTTAATAATCGATCCTGACTATTTTTTGTTCTTTTTACATCACCTAGAAAAATTTCTGGCCTTTTTTTTTTACAGCACATGTTGCATTTTTTGCACTTAAACCTGCACACACATTGCACACATATGTACTTTATTTATACATAGACACACGGTACAGTCTTTTTTTGATTTGATTTTAATAACAAACACTTCGAGAAGCTTTTCACTGCTTCCTACTATTAGTAATTAATACTTTCCATTATTTTAGCTCTTAAATGTAATAAGGAGCCCTTCATGTCATTAAAGACAGATTGACACAAAGCAATAACATGCGCTGAGTCCAAAATGGCATACTGCTTGTGTAGGTGCGAGCGTTAAATTAGGTCCTACCTCCAGACTGTAAGACAGAAAGTGTATTCAAATGTACTTCATCCGCCATGTTGAGTGTAAAAACATTAACACTGGATAATGATCACTTGGATAATGCGTAACAAGGGTTAACAATATTTTTTACCCTGAGGTTCTTAAAGCCACTTTATTTGAAAAGTGCCGCACCGCCACATTCCACCATTTTCAAATATGACACGCTGACCTACGTGGGCTCATACGATAGTAACGTGTTCAATGTATGCATACTTCGGAATTCGTGCTAAAGTATATTAGTATTTTCTGCTTATTGTTTGTATGGATACTATGGATTTAAACATACTCCTCAGGTACTCTTTTTCGCAAACTATATATTAGCACATTTTTATGCGATTTTGGATGCGGCCATACGCTCCTAATACACTGTCTATTTCGTTCTTTCTTAAAGCTCAGCTCACACTAAACTGTTGTTAGAAACTGTTGTTATACACGTAGGTATATATCGGCTCCTCTGTAATAGCATTCTGATGCTTCCGTTACTCTTTAATACATTTAATACACCCAGTCACGCAGCGGTATAGAAGTCCAAATCCCTAGGAGACTCGAAGCCAACAAAAGATCCCAGCTCTGTTTACCTGATCGTATTAACATGCAACGGCATAAAAAAAAGACTGCATCCTTTGATGTACTATGCAACTGAGCAAAGCTCTGGAGTGTGCGTTGCTTCAGAGATATGAGAAAGTCATACATATGGAAATCTACACCGCTCAGAGTTCTGAACTCTAAACTGTGGAGCGAGTGAGCAAGCTTTCCACCGAATTACATGTCACTGCCTTTGTTTCAGTATTGACGTGTTACAACGCCAGTAATTATTTAGTCCAGTGCACTTCATACCAACCTGACAGAGAAGATCATCTCTGCTCAAAACAGTACACATAAAAAAACCCCAGAAACACTGACAGTCTAGCACTACAAGCAAAGAAGTGGTTTAGAGGACATCTCTATATTACATTTAATAAACTTTCATTTGCCCCTTTTTTTGAAGGACATCCAGACCATTACATGAACTTGGACAGCGTGCACTCATGGACCGAGGGATTTCTCATCCTCAGCACCGAACATCAGTTTTGGTGCACTGTTACTGGTTGAAAGACAAACAAACTTGCAGACTTTTTCTTTTGACACATTACTGTTGATTGACTTTTCTCTGTCCTTTATTTTTTTAGCATAAATCTATCATTTTTGTGTAACTACTTCAACTTGACATGTTTCGATTTTTATCCAAAATGTGTTTGAGACAGTCTTGCATTTACATTTTATTTCTGGCATCTGGAATTTCCCTTATTAAAAGTGAATTACAACGAACTAACTTTTCCTTATTTTAAACAACTGAGCGGTTGAGGGTTAAGGTCCTTGTTTTAGGACCCAACGGAGGCAGCTTGGTGATGCTGGTAACTGAACCTCCGACCAGCACTGGGGGCAGCGGTGGATTGAATTGTTAAGGCACTAATTTGCTGATTGGAAGACAAGGAAGACCAGGGTTTAAGCCCCACCGCTGCCATTTTACCACTGTTGGGTGCTTGAGCAAGACCCTTAACCATTTCTGCTAAATAAAAAACATATTTACCCAGTGTTCACATAGCCCATTATTAAGATTCTACTTTGTTTAACAGCTCACAACATTCCCAGAATCGGAATGAAGCCAACAAATCCTTCCAAACTGTTATTCGCTCTACATCATAGCAGCTGAAGACACTTGGAGTAGAGGACAAGTTGCCAAACACTGTTTATGTGATCGAAAAAATAGAGAAGAATCTTTCTGTTCTATGTGGGATGTTATGCTTTCTACCCAGAGGCCCAGGCCGGCAATAGTCTCCAAGTCACGAAAAGCCATGACATCATCCGATTTCAATTCTCTAACCTTTAAACATATTCCAGTTACTGTAAACCCCCGTGTAACAAAACCAGATCGTAACATTTTACAGAACCCAAGGATGACATGTACAGCTGTAGATAAAAACTTTACCCTGGCGTCGGTGACTTTAAACTCTCGCAGGATGTACTGAGGCATGTTGTACTCGGCCATGGGGTCCACCACGAAGTACTGATACCGAGCTGAGCGCTCCGCTGGCCAGTACTGATGGCATTTTTCCTACAAACACAGAGAAAATGTTAATTCTAAGAAACTTTCTAAGACATCTATACTTTTAGACTACTGAATGTCATTAACATTAAAACACATCCATCGTTCTGCATAGGACAGAGTCTTCATAAAAGTGCACAAACTAACTCTTTCCATATACAGAAAAGTAAATATCCTGAGCTGTTGATTACAGTCGGAAAGTGTGGGCGTGCGGGCTTGCAATTTCTCACCTATTACAAGCTACTGGTTATGGACCTGCCTTACAATGGGAAAAAAGGAACAGCAGGGCATAAAAAAAGTGAGTGTGTGGGATTCTCGTTGTACTCTCCATCTATTTATTAAAGCATGCTGTAATTTGCCCTGCACTTAGATTTTTCCAGGTGGGCGGAATTTTCAAACTAAATCACTGAGCAGATGTCAGACGCCTCTTTCTCACACTCTTTTTCGCTCTTTTTCTCTATATATCTCTTACCCTGCCCATCTCTCGGAGTTTAGTGAGCATCACCACAATGGTGGAGTTGTGCTCCCACAGCATCCGCCAGAAATCTTCTGTGGTCTCAGCCAAAGGGCCCTGCGTGGCGATGTACGCCTTCTGTTGCCTGGATAGTAAAAATAAAAACCAAAAACAATGCATATGAGGGCATGAAAGTTGTTACACAATAGGCAATGTCACTGCAAAGGTCCAAAGATTTAGTAAAACTCCATTCCCCTTAACTTAATTAGTGTTTGTGTGGACAGTATGTTTTACTCACCGGTACCCGTCGATGAAGCTGGCGTTGATGTAATCAGATCCCTCCACTCCTCGGATTGGCTGTAGGCATACTCGTGTGGACTCGTATGGCATGATGTTGACCAGCCGGTTCTTGAACTTGTTGCAGGGCAGGTTGGCACTGATAAAGCGTGATGTGTGAGCCTTCGTGTTGGCCAAACGCTACAGAGTAAAAATAAAAGAGGGGTTTAAGGTGAATTAGAACCTTATTACTACACATTAAGGCTACTATTATATTTCTTCCTTCCTTTATTTTCTTCTTTTCTGTTTTCCTTCCATCCATCCATCCATCCATCCAACTAGCTAGCCATTCACTGATTCAATCCTCAATTCATCCATCCGCTGGTTCTCTATTTATTAACTCAAGCATCCATCTATCCATCCACCCATCCATCCATTTAATAACCCAACCATCCATCCATCTATTCATCCGTCCGTCCGTCCATCTATTCATCCATTTAACAACCCAACCGTCCGTCAGTCCATCCATCTATTTAATAACTGATCCATTCATCCATCCATCCAGCTAGCCATTCAAGAGTTAAATCCATCCATCTGCCGGTTCCTTTATTTATCAACTCAAGCATCCATCCATCCGTCCATCCATCCATTTAATAACCCAACCACCCATCCATCCATCCATCCATCCATCCATTTAATAACCCAACCATCCATCCATCTATCCATCCATCCATACATACATACATCTATCCATCTATTTAATAACCCAACTATCCATCTATCTATCCAACCACTTATCCATCTATCCAAAATGACCCCCCCCGCCCCCAGTGTAAAGAATCACAGCGTATCTTGTGCATACTCTGACATCTAAAGCTCTGATGCAGCTGAACAAATCAGTGGGTTATTTATATTTGTAATTTATGTGCCTGGTTTTAGATGATTGCCAGTAAGTTACTGATATTTAAGGTAGAACGTAAAGAGGAGAAGTCTTGACATAGGAAAGTAAGAAAGATATAGGGGGAGATAAGGAAGAGGGGGAGCATATAATTATGTATGGGGGTGTAAGGAAGGCAGACAAAAATAAAATGTTGAAAGTGAGATGCCTAGACAGGTTTGTGTAACAGGTACTCAGGGTCTCGGGGTTGTAGCTGCATTAAAGCCCCAGCTAAGTGGCACAGAGGAAACCACAGACCCCTCGCAGTCTGTACAGCAGCAGTGAAGTGAAGTGGAAATAAACCCAGCGTGGCTCAGTTAGGGGGTAAAATCACTCCTGCCAGTCCCTAGAAAACGGCTCATGCTCCAAGACTAAAACAATTAGCTCAGCTTGTGATACTCCATCACTTTCTGACTCTTAGCAAATACATTTTTTTTGGTGTTTCTGTTGTTTGAGGAACTGCATTGCAGTCACTGTAAAATGTTGCTGAGTCAAAAGCTATCTTGGACCAAAAAATGTTTTTTTGCAAGAAGCTAAAGGTGAGGGTAAAGACTGAATTTCTCTCTTTCTTCTATGGTGCTCAGTTGGCTAAACATGAAGCTAAGAACAAATTGTTATTAATAAAATGGTTCCGAATCACTAGCTGGTGTTTCCCGTTAAATAGCGCTAAGCTGTGAGTTTTATTAAGTATTAGAGTAGCAGCATTATCATGGTGGGTCTTTAAAATGGCATTATTACATTAATGTAGTCCTGCTAATTTGATTCAAGCTTTGAGCATAGCTAGCAATCTAGTTAGAAAAGTCAATTCAGTTTATCATTAATTATTCAAATTGGGTAACAAAAGGTACTACCTTAAAAATGTTTATACTAAAGGCCACTGCTTTAACCATTAAAATTAAGTTTAAGCACACAATTATAACTTTTTTTTAACAGTTAGCATGTTAGTCTCTGATGTACCTTGAACTCTAGCTCCATGCCTGTGACATTTTCTCCCGTCTCGATGTGGGTGAGTTTCTGGATGTAGGCGTAAAGGTTGCGAGCAGGGACCTCCGTGTTGCCACAGGTCACAGCCTCCAGTAGGGCATCGTGGATGAACACGTATTGGTCCTCCGTCTGCACCATGTAGTTCCTCTGGGCCCGCATTAGCGTCACGTGGCCATAAATATCCACTGTTTTCTCGTGCTTGATCCGCTCCAACATGGCGTCGATCACGATGAAGCAGCCGGTTCGACCCACGCCAGCGCTAACAATGGAGAAAACAGTAATGCAGTAAACTTTCTCAATCTAACCTACTAAAACAAGGATATTTTCTAAGTATTGTTGCTATATTATTGCTAATTTCTGCAGGCTAATCATAGTAGCTTGCTTTATCATACAACTACTAAAGTATTAATTGCTTAATTAATTGCTCAATCATTTACCAGCTTTAATATAGCCACCTAGAATTTCTGAGAGCATCCACACACACGCAACACTGTGTTGCAGAGTGTTTACCAAGCAACCTGCTGTCGGATTGTACACAGGAGGATCACATCACCCGGTGTTGTTTGGAAACACAAGCAGTTGCATCTTCTGGATGCATGGATCTTGGAAAGCGCACACGGCGCAGTAGGGAGCTGTTAATAGGGGCTTTTACCAGGTGCACACTTTAGAAGAAGGGGGTGTGCGAAGAAAACATCACAGACCTTAACTGTGCCAGTGAACGCATTATAATCAGAGTGTGATTGCTAGCCAGGAGATGAGCAAACTCATTCATCTGATGCAGGAAGACAGGGAGGGGAGTTAACTGTGCCAGAGAGCAGCCAAATTCTTACCTCAGCTCCGAGACAGAGAGAGAGACAGAGAGAGAGAGAGAGAGAGAGAGAGAGAGAGAGAGGGAGAGAAAGTAGTATGCTAGGGTTTGGCTCAGTGCACACAGTAATCAGAGATGGTGAGAGATACTGCAGTGCAGCAAACCAGAACTCCACAACTGCTTTTCCACCTCCACCTGTCTATTTGCCACTTGTTCACTTTCTCGCTCTTATAGCAAACCGACTATTTCACATACATTCTCTTTTTCCTGTGACTTTAACAAAGACTCAAGGTTTTTTTGTTGTTTTTTTTTTTTCCCCTCGCAATGCAGCTGAGTTCGATTAGCGGTACTTCGATCAGCGCTGGAGCTCTGCGCTAACAAGGTATAATGGTGGGCAAACGATGCCGAGCCAAAGCTCTTCATTATACGCTGCGAATTTCCACACTCATGCTGGGATGAGGACTTTTAAATGCTCACATGCTTTAGGGTGTGATTGTTGAAGTGAAAAATTAGGCAGGTTTTTTTTGGGGGAAGGTTTGCTACATAGTCGTTTCCTTGATGAGATCAGAGCCAGGTTTTGGTTTAAGCGCTGAAAAATCCACCTCGTCATCTGTAGAGGGTCCTGGGACATACATTACTCAATACCACTATTCGAGGGGCATATGGTTGTAATTGGGATCTTGTCTAATGATACATCCCTGCTCTAGTGTCCTCAGTGGACTGAACAGAGAGAGAGAAAGAGAGAGACAGGGCAAGAAAGAGAGAGAGAGATTTGTTAATGAGCAGCTGGTCCTGTTCTTGTAGCTGAATGAGAACTCTGGAGGAATGGCGAGGGATTTGTCCAGATATTTCAACAATGAATCATACGTTCGTTTTCTGAGTTCATGAGGTACTAGGGGATAAAAAAAAATCTCTGCAGATGGATTCAATCGGGTCTAAAAGCACCTCGATCCACACCGCTGTCCAGAGCAAAGATGTTAAACAGTCTTTTTCCCAGTTTTTTTTTTATGTGCCGTTAATCTGTCTTTCTTACTGTCTTTTTGACCCTGGACCTCTTGAAACCTGAGACGAGAGAAATAGAAACTAGACAAAGCAGACATTTTCTCGCCCCAGGAATCGGAAATGTCGTTAAGGAATAAAAAAAATGTGAAACACCTCGTCCCCCGTCTTTGTCTTCTCCACAGAGGCTTCAGGTTCACTTCATTAACCTGAACGGGACTCATTTAGACGGCACAGCATGAATACACAACAACACAAACGAAAAACCGCAGGCAGTGTGTGCCGGTACGCTGTTTACAAACTAAGTTACGTATACTGCAGGGAACACGATTTTTTTCTCCTCTATGGCTCGCTCTCTTTTTCTTTCAGAAACTACTGACCCCTGTAACATCCAATCATGCTGTTGGATGGGCTTTCCCATTTGCTGCCTGGCTACACTCGTCTCCATGCGGCCGTCGCTGCAACAACCCACATGTCTTGTGCGGCAACAGGAAACTCGTCTGCCATGACTTACCTCCTTACTGCCGAACGGGAAAACGCCTTCCCAGATTTACTGCTCTCCCGGATGAGCGTTCCTCCAGCTCATGCTGGTGATTGATGCGTTTTTAAAGCATGTCTGAATTCACATACTGGAGTCGTAAGGGAGCTTTGGCTTTCCTCCATGTTAGGATCATGCAGCCTTACAGTTGGTGTTTGAGATAGCTTTTCAAAATGCGGCTACGGTTTAATATTTTGCCCAGAGAGCTCACACGGCAAATTCTTGTGATAACTATATGGCAGCTTGTTAAGAGAACGACACAGTAAACTGCGGCTACGCTGTGGGATAAGACGCAAGGAATATTACTTTTGCGCAAACTAACAGCTTGTTCTCACAGACAGCATGCTAATGTTAACACACGTGTGTGTGTGCAGTTCTCTTTCTCACACTGGTTCCTGTCTATTTGCTGTCCTATAAAATACCCAGAAATATGTCTTACCAAAATGAATAGGTTTATCATTTGAACAGGCAAAATAAATGACTAAAATATGATGTTATAATTTGAAAATGTCCTAATAATGAACTATTTTACTTCTTTATTTGGATGTATTTTAAATTTTTAAACAATTAATAAGACATTTTGAACAGGTTTTACCCACGTTGCTCATAGTGGGGTAAAAAGCTTACAACTGGGCCTTTTGCCGTATACTGGGGGGAGGGGGTCTTTCTACCCTGATTTTTACATTTCCAGCATTTGGCAGAACCTCTTTATTTATACAGTCAGCTTATTTATCCAACTCAGCAGGTGAGGGTTACGAGCCTTTCTCAGGGGCCCAGGTGTGGCAGCTTGGTAGTACTGGGAATGAAACCCATGAAGTTTAGATCAACAGTCCAACACCATAATCACTTAGCTACCACTTCCCCTGTGCATAACAGAAATTCTTTTACTGCTTATTAAAAAAACCATATTATAAATAATAATTACACATAATATGTAAGAAATAATTCACAGAAAGACAGATTTCACTACTTACCCTAAATATGTCATCATAATTTAAAACAAATCTTTTTAACGGGTAAATTCTTGTCTCCGCGCTGTACTGGTTTTTCACGTATTTATGTAAACACACGCACACGTTCTCTTTCCCTCTCTTTCTGTCCAGCTAATTACACCAGGAGCTGCGGGGGAGTACTGCTGGTTAATTACCACAGAGCCTAACAATCTCCTTTTCTTTTGTTTAGACATGCAAATGTGCTTGGCGTAAACGGCTTCATAATCTCTGCAGCGCACACGACCCGCTGCGCCGCCTCGACACCTTCCAAAACCCCTCGAATGGGCTGAAGGAAAGGAAAAAAATAGAAATAAAGCTGCTGTTTTTATCCGCTTTGAGCCCCTGAAACGGTCAGCTGAAAGGAGCTGAAGATATCGTCCTACGTTCTGTAAAGGACTTAAGGCTTGCAGCTCGAGCTCTTTTTATCTGATGCAGACCAGAGGAATTAAAAGTCGCTGTCTAAGCATTGACATTAATTCCCGAATTCAATGAGAAAAAGAGAGAGAGAGAGAGAGGACGAGAGCGAAAGAGTGAGTGAAAAGGGTTTTCAATTGCGAGAGGTTCTGCTGGGAGCACTAATTAACTTCCGCTTTTAATTCCTGACTAATCCAGTCTTCTACGTGTCACTTGCTGAATGCAAAGTTCGTTCCATTACTACTTTCTCCCCATTTCTTCTTTCTCTCTACATTAATACCAGAGGTGGGTAGGAAAGTGTGTTCACGTGCATCAGCGTACAGGAATTCCAGCTCCAACCCGAGAAAACATTTTGCGGAAACTTTCTTGATAATGACTATATGGCCCGGGTGGTGGTGGGTGGGTGGGCAATTAACCCTACCGTAAATTACCATAAAGTCTCACACACTTTTTTTCATCTTTCTTTACATGTATTTTTTGTGGTTGATTGTTAGTACTTCCCTTCGTTTAATCAGATCCAAAGTAACTAGTTACTCACGACCTGAGTAATCTTATCATTTTCATACTTTATTATTATTACTACGTATACTCAACGTTAAACATGAATACTTTTACTTGTGTAATTATTTTTATAAATATTTGTATGTAAATTTCTTGGCTATTCTGCCCACATCTATCGAATACACTTGTGTGTGTATATCATTTGTCGTTATGATCCGGCATCCCAAGTTGTTTATGGTTAAACTGTTTGTGTGTGTGTTATTTGTGTATGTGTTATTGTGTTATTGTTTGTGTGTGTGTTACAGAATGAGGGAACGAGAGAACGAGAGAAAGAGAGGGAGAGAATGATTGGTCATGGCTATCGAAACGTGTGTGTGTGTGTGTACCTGCAGTGGACCACCATAGGCCCAGCGTCTGGAGGGTTACAGGCTTTAACCCTGCGCAGGAAGGCCAGGAACGGTGTAGGGTGTTCTGGAACACCGTGATCAGGCCATGCTGTGAACTGGAACTGTCTCACCTCTCGCTTCTCACTACAGCCACTCTGCAGTAAACACACACAACGATGACAACAATGTTTAAGTAAAGACGATTTTATCGGTATGTAATAATGATGTAGATTAGTTTAATGTTGTGTGTGATAAAAAGTGTGTGTGTTCTGGGGAATGAACGGATGTTGGACATGCTGGTGTTTGATAGTAAATGTTTTAGGCTTATATATTGTATTACTGTGTGTGATAGTGTGTGTGTAAGAAATGTGTGTGTGCTTGTAATGGAGACTGTTAGTGTGATAAGGAATGCTGGATTTATGGATTAATATATGTGTGTGTGTGTGTTATGTGAAACACAGATATGTGAGTTTAGTAGTGTTTTGTTCATGTTTTCTGTAGATAATAAATTGCTAGGTGTGTCTTGCTGTGTACCAGTCTTTTATCAGTCTAGTTCGTTTATTTTTGTCGTCGGTTATTTTTATTTTGCTGTTGACTTACTTTATATAGTGCGAAGGTCCTGACACAGTAGGTGGCAAGTTCCACTGTGTCCAGCAGCGTGACCTGGATTAGGCCATATGTTTCGGATCCCCTGTTGGGCCAGTACTGGTCACACTTTACCTGCAAATACACACACACATTATCTCACACACAGGTCAAAGAAAGCTACCCTACTGTCACACGTAAACTTAAGCCTAAAAAACAACTAAACAAATCCACACAGTTGCCTCAATTGCAACATATAACATCAATAGAAACCCCAGAATCTGGTCCAAGCTGCTGTATATATATAGACGATAGAAATGTTCCCACATTAGCTAAACTGTGCAATTGCTCAGTTTAGAATATATTATATATATAAATATTCCATGTCTTTTAAAAATATATTATATTTTTTAAAATATAATATTACATTTTAATTAACAAGAAGGGAAAGATTTAAAACTGGACTGAGGCTGGTTTGGTCTGCACACACTGACGACATCAGATGGTTACGATTAGTTGATTGAAATGTTGATACAGGATTAACACGAATGTTTAATCCAGGATCGCATCCGCTGTACACACACACACACACACACAATTCTGTAAGCACAGTTTGGAGAAATCACTACTCACTTTACCTCAGAGTTTAATTTAATGTATATTCGGGCAATAAAATCTTTTGGTTACCTCAGAGTTACATTTACATTTATATTTCCAGCATTTGGCAGACGTCCTTATCCAGAGCGACTAACATTTATCTCTGTTATACAACTGAGCAAATAGGGGTTGCTCAGGACCCCAACAGTGGTAGCTTAGTGAAACTGGGAGTCAAACCCACAATCTTCAGGCTGATAGTCCAACACCTTAACCACGTCCCCCTAGAGTTTATTTCTATAGAATAGCAATTGCTTGGACGGTAGCCAAATCCACATTACAAAAACACAGAGATTTGGTTCCTTCCGAATTCAGTTCCAACAATGTTTGAGTTACAGATTTGCTGTGAAAGTAGTTGTGTCATAAGGATAAATCTTTCATGATTTGAAAGGAAACAATGAACAAAAGGACACAACTGACATCAGGCCCTTCATCCCGATTCCTGCTGACTCTTCATTCTGCAATGGAGCTGAAACAGGCACAGGCACTAAAGCAGACAGTGCTTTCTCTTAGCCTGACAGACGCTATAATTACCAACCTTACTGCATTTTTTTCCAATCACATTATGGCCTAGGCTTTATTATGATTACATACTGTTCTATCCCAGCGAGTGCCCTATAAAACATTGTTCCATTACAGTATGGTTGCCGTCTCGCCAAGATGAGCGGTTTGGAGACTTGGTGTGGTGAGTACATGCCCCACGGTGACTGTACTGCGCTAATAAAAAAGAAAAGGCGCCTGTTGATTATGCAAGTGACTAATAGCCCAAATTGTCCGCGTTAGTAAACTCTTCGGTTATGGAAAACAAAACAGACAGCCAGAAGACGTGGGGCTTTTAACATCATTGTTTACTATTAAAACCCGTTACTGTCACACAAACGATGACGCTTTGCGTAAAGGAAACGTTAATGCAAGATTTATATTTGGACTCAAGATTAAGTCTTGCGGAGTCCCCTTAGATCTAAAATAAGACCTTATATGACTGTAAATACTTCGATGAAAGCTGTAAAATGTTTCTCAACAGCGCAACAGAGATACTATGGCTAAACAATGGTTAGCATCTAAAAAAGTTTTGCTGGTGTAAAGGCAAGCACTAGCAAGCTGCCAAATAGTACAACAACAATGCTGGCAAAACAAAGCTTGGAAGAAAAAGTGGCAGTCAAACATCAGAAAAGCAATGAAACACCATGCGGAGCGTCTTGCCTTAGAGAGGAAATATAAAGGCATCTGAAGACAAAGAAAAATCAACACAATGACAAAATGACAGCGAAGGAAAATGATGTGTTCTCTCTATTCCGACTCTACTTTCTGAGTTTTTTTTCTTATAGGATAATTCCATGTTAACCAGACTCACCCTCGAGCGCTCCTCCAGCTTGGTCATCATGACGATGTTAGCGCTGCGCTGTTCCCAGATCATCCTCCAGAAATCGCCAAAGGTCTCTGGCAGGGAGCCCTGAGTGGCGATGTACGCATTCTGCTTTCTGTACCCGTCGATGTAGTTAGCGTTGATGTAGTCGCTCCCTGGAATTCCTGTGTGGAAAAATTCAGCGGGATTATCGCTGGAAAGGAACTGTGATTCAGGCTTTCATTTCGCCGCAGATTCTTCAGGTCACACAATCAGTCTTCGTTCTGGACTCTGGTAATCTTTTGATTGTTGGCGAGTGAATAAGTGATAATTGAATAGGATAATTTAATTGAATCGGCGTGTGTGAGAATGAGTTTTTACCCATTTGTAGTCACATATAAAAATGTCTTAAACAATTTCCTCAGATTACCAGTATCTGTTTCAACATCAAAAAAAGGACAAAGTGCAGCTTTATTTCTGAGCGTAAGAAAACAGTAACACTCAAAAGTTTTTCGAAAAATCTGCCGATTTGAGTCATCGAACTGTTTTTGACTCAAACCACATTTTAGTTTTTTGTGTGTCATTTGTCGTACAGTGTACAGGGTGTAACGCAAGTTGATTTGCCCCTACTGAACACCATAAAAAGGTCAAGTTCAAGAAGCTTTATTGTCGTTTTAACCATATATAGCAATTGAAGTACACAGTGAAATGAAACTACTTTTCTGCAAACCTAATGGTGCTACACAAAACAACATGGAATAACACAAAACAACAAAGAGCCACATAATAGAACAACACAGAGCTAAAGACCCAAAGAATAATATAAGTCCATCGCAACATAAAGTGCATGTGTGCACCCTGATGCAAACAGTGCAAAACAGACAGTGCAAATAAACAATACAGAACACAACAAAACACTATACAGTACATTAAATAGCGCCAACTAGACTATAGAGATGTGCAGGTAAACATCAAGATTATTGTGCAAATAGCATTTAAAGTGTCAGTGCTTGACAAAATGTTCTTTTTGTTATTTCTGTTTGTTTATTTGCATTGTCGGATGCACATTTGACGTTTCAGAATGTTTGGTCGCCCCTTGTGAGGATTTAACACAGTTAAAAGCAAAGTTACAAACAGATCTTACAGATTTTCTCTTAATGCAGTGACAAATAATGCAAAAAGTTGTATATCTGTCAAACTATTCGCAATTTACAAAACTTATGCTTACGTTTTACGTTATATTGTACAAAAAATAAAGATATTGCATGAAATTTTTATTGCCATCTCAGCACTTAGGATCCCACATAAAATAAAGGCAGTGTCTTTTTGCCAGGAAAGCATATCTTGCTGTCTAAAATAGCTGCACATTTTCTGTGTGTTTATTTTAAAATTATAGTGTGAACAGTCGAGTCACAGCTTGACGATCGGACCGTTTAGTTTGTGCACATAAATTCTGAGCTTTGGCTTTAAATCGCACGCAATTTACAACATGGTACAACATGAGCTGCTATTTACAGTGTATCATTCTCGGCTTTATACTGAGCTTCCATCATACGGTGTTGTGAAACATAAGTTAGGTCATTTTAAAAACTGTGTGTGAGAGAATTCATTTGTGATGACGAGACGGTTTGTGTGTGTGTGTGTGTGTGATGGTGTGAGTAATGAAAGAAATGAGTGAGTGAGTGACTACGACGTTAAATTCTTCGGATTCGGTTCCTGGTAGCCGTCACAGCGAATCTGTGTTGTGATGGGTGGCATCCTGCTGTGATGCCTGTACCGCGTCATGCTAATGCAGAGTGAGCGTTTAACGCAATGTGCAATTTTTTGGCCAAGCTTCAGAATGCGCAGGCTTATAGACCCACACGGAGTGGCAGGGTAGTTAAAACCCTACCTAACTCGCATAATCCGTCTTTCTCCCCTTTTACCTTTTCCTATTACTGCACTTCCTGTGACGCTGCCGTTCTAAGTTATCCGCGTAGACATCCATCCATTAAAAAAACAAAAAAAAAGCCAAATATATTTTGCAGACTTCCTGCTAAAATCTTCACTAAGCAAATGGAAGTAATTGCTGGTTAAAGGAAAAAGAAGTAGTGTTTTTTTTTCTGTCTTCACCCCTCGCTTGATCTCTCTAAATGAAAGCTGTGTGGTCTTTTCCAGCAGGTTGACAGCTAGTCGATGCTGGAGGACTGGAGGCCCAGAGCTTTGTGAAACACGTGCTGCGAAGAGATAAAGCTTATACGTTTGCAGCGTTCTCTTCCCAGACTCCCCCGCTCCCTCTCCTGCTTTTTTTTCTGGTAAATAATTCAGCTGAATTAAAAAAAATAAAATAAATAAGGTTATAAGCTCTTTCTGAATGCTTCCTCTGTCCATGCGACTGGTTTTTAATTCTAATCCTGCTCTCGTCATCGAGGCTGTCTGCCTAGGATTATGGACAATGGATAAAGACAATTAAGATGGCTCTTGCTGAAGCCGAGTGAAGCGAAAAACAAAAGGACGTCTAGCATAAATCAGCGGTGTGAAGGTATAAGAGAAAAAAAATAAACAGCCTGGCACATCACTTAGGATTTCTTTAAATATATAATAATAATTATATAACAGGAGTATTACAAAGTCTGCACCAAAAATTGTAACTAGCGTTTATAAGAAATGATATTCCCAAAGTGGTTCTAGCTCATCTAGATTACACTCAAATCTGAAATCTTCCAGTTGATATAGTTTCATCATTTTCTCTTCAGGTTTCGGTTCCTTCAATAGAAACAGTTGAAAAAAAGTTTTTTTTTTTTCATTGTGTGTGTTGTGTGTCCTCTGAGCATCCCATGTCGATTTAATTGGCTTTTCTATTTCACAAACTCCAGTCAAAATAGAGGAAAAAGTTAAACCTATATAGTATTAATCGTCTGTGTTTGTTACAGGGATGGTCATCGTAACGTCTACAGCGTCGGTCGTCTCTGTAATAATAAATGTAAAACATTCTGGAGTGAAAATACACATACTTTTTTTGTCTGGCAACCTCAATGTTAAAACCTCAATGTTAAAACTTATTTGTTTCACAGGTTACAATCGTTTCATCTCCTTTAAGGATAAGATGACTCACGACTGCAAATCCTCATTAATCCTGACTTTAGTAAAAAACCTTTATTAAAGTTTGGACTTGAGTCTGATAAAAATATCTATCGCCTTTGTGTTTAGTATATTTGTGAAGCTCATCCAGTAAACAGAAAACATAATTGAGTTTAGTTTGTGCTGAGTAGCCAATATTTATTGTTATTCATTCAAGATTCGAGATTTACATCAAATGTTCTGGCAACGCTTCACACATTTAACCTGACGTTTTATCAGACTTTGTCTGAAAGCAGAATAAACACCTTCTCGTTATGAGAAAATATAGTTTAAAATGTGACTATTTATTAAATGAAACTTGCAGCGGTAATGTTCTTAATAAAGCTTTTTTGTTGTTTTGTTAAGACGTTGGACGACTAATCGGAAAAATCATGGTTGCAAATTCCGGTACCGTGAATCTGACACTGCTGGTCCTCTAAGCGAGATCCCTAAACCTCAACTGCTCAGTTCAGATAAAAAAATGAGATTTGGAAACGGACGTCTGCCAAATGCCTGAAATGTGAATAATATTATTACTATTTAAAAATAGACACATGCTATTTGGTGGGTCAATGTGTTTTTATAGCATTAATAATAAATAAAAATCGACCGCATGATATCTGATAGAATAAAAACAAACAATTATAAAAAAAGCACACCGATAGAATGCTGATCAATATATCTAAACTAGATTAATGAATGGCTTCTGTTTGTCTCACAGTCTTTCTTATTACATATTGGACAAATTGTAGTGTTTTTCCATTAAATACACTTTTATTCCTCCAAAAACAGGAAACTGTCCCACTGATTACAATTCTTAAGTCAGTTAAAATAATATACTTTATACTTTTTATTACTTATACTTAGTTTTAATGTTGTGTAACTGGAATAAAAACCTTAACGGTATAGCTGCATCAATTGATTGAGCTTGCTACGTTACAGACAAACCACAAACCACAGCTGTACCACTGACTGTTATAAAGCGCTGACACTTCTTACAAAAATTCTGGGTTCAAAGTGAAAATATTTTTATTCCATGCCATCTGTAATGTTCATCTTCTCATTAAATTAATCCACTGATCTAGAGCGTCCATAGTACATGTTTTGTAGACGCTATTGCTATAGAAAAGATACGCATTAGACGACCTGTGATTCGAACCACAGTCTGAGCTGCTGTTCAAGGAAATCGATCTACTCCTTCTGAGTGGGAATTTATTTTCAACATGCTCTAAAGATATATAATGCCTATAAAAGTGTAAAAAAAACCCCCTCATCTCCGCTTCTGGGAGTCCCGTTCAGCACTACAGCAGTGTGTTATATTATAGCTGTTTGTTAGAAATCAGCAAGCTCAGCCATAAAAATCTTTAACAGGGGACTGGTCAAATTCACATCAACAGACCTTTACTGAGCCCAGTAGTTTAAAGATTTTAGGGATTTTTTTTTTCTTTCACATGGGATTTACTTAGATTTCTGGTAGGTTAACAATCAAAGAAAGAAAGAAAGCGAACTGTTTTTGGATGTCATAATAGCAAACAATCTAATGCTCGATTCGCTACGTTCACTAATGCTAAATTGTATCTTTGTTACTCTTTTCCAGGTTCCTGTTTCTCCCGTCTTCCGAAGTCCTTTGTCCCTGGCTCTGTGTCCATCCTGCTGTTTCTCCCCAAGTTCCAGAATCTTCTGTGCTCATCTTTTCAATAATCGCACCCGTTGGAATTAACCTGCTCTACGTCTCAGTCTGACAATTCTGTTACACAGACCATCAATGAGCACCACAAATATACAGTGCCCTGAAAAAGTACTTATACCTCTTAAATTATTATACAATTTTGTCACCCTACAACCAAACTTAAATGTATTTTTTAGAAATTGTATGTAACAGACCAACACTAAGTAGCACATAATTGTGAAGTGGAATGAAAATGATACACAGTTTCCAAATTTTAAGCAAAGAAAAATCTAAAAAGTGTGCTGTGAATTTGTATTCAGCCCTCCTGCGTCAATACTTCGTAGAGCCGCCTTTCACTGCAATTACAGCTGCAAGTTTTTTTGGGGTATGTCTTTACCAGCTTTGCACATCTACAAACTGATTTTTTGGCCCATTCCACTTTGCAAAATAGCTCAAGCTCTGCCACATTGGATGGGGAGCGTCTATGAACAGCAATTTTTAAGTTTTGCCACAGATGCTGAATGGTGTTTAGGTCTGGACTTTGACTAGACCATTCCAGTCTCAAGTCTTTTGCAGTCTTAAACAGGTTTTCATCCAGGATTGCCCTGTATTTAGCTCCATCCATCTTTCCATCAACTCTGACCAGCTTTCCTGTCCCTTATCAAGAAGAGCATCCCCACAGCATAATGCTACCACCACCATGTTTCACAGTGGGAATGGGGTGTTCAGGGTGATGAGCAGTGTTACTTTTCCGCAACACATATCACTTTGTATTTAGGCCAAAAAGATTAACTTTGTCTTATCTAACCAGAGCACCTTCTTCCACATGTTTGCTGCAAATGGTAATTCTTATGTCTTTCTTTCAACATTTGCTTTCTTGTTTCCACTCTTCCATAAAGGCCAGATTTGTGGAGTACACGACTTACAGATTCTCCTACCTAAGCTGTGAATTTTTGCAGCTCCTCCAGAGTGACCATGGGCATCTTGGCTGCTTCTCTGACCAGTGCTCTTCTTGCTCGGTCTATCAGTTTAGGTGGCTGGCCATGTCTCGGTAGGTTTGCAGTTGTGGCATACTTTTTCCGTTTTTGGATGATGGATTGAACAGTGCTCCTTGAGATGGATATTTTTTGTATGAATACTTTTTCAAGGCACTGTAAATTTGATAATTGAAAGTACATGTAGGGGCCCAAAGGAAATCTTTCCCTGGCTCAAAAACCAAGAAATGCTAATAACAGGTCTGCTTAGTTTAAATATACAGTATATAGGAACCCACATCAAGTTCTGCATCCAATCTGTTCCTCAATGAGCGTAAATCACTGTTTTGTTCTACTCCGTCTCCTGACACACCTGGCCCAGGTAATCAGAACACCACAGCCTGTGATTACAGCCTCCGATGTTTGCTGAAATGCCTGAACGGCACAAAGATGGAGCTTGGCAGGGGGTCTTTGAGGGCGAGATGAAAAACTTCAGACTGGTTCTTATTGCGCCTGCCATTTGAAAATTTCCTGATTGCAACACAGATTTCTTTCCTACTGTGTTTATTTTGTTCTGCCCTCTGCATACTCAAGCACAGGCGACTTGAAGCCAATCGACGTCAGCCAGAAGCTCTGGCTAACTCTCGCGTGTACAAGTTTTCGAATCAAAGCAAACACAGAGAGGCAAGGGCTCTTAACTCCAGATGTTAGCGTGCAATGCATCAGTTCCACAAATATGTGTTTTCCATCAAAGGGAAATCAATTTCAGAGAGCTTGGTAAAAAGAAACAGGGTTTTTGTGCTGTGCGGGCTTGTGGGAGGCTGTGACAAGGCTGCCGATGCAACGGAAGCTGCAATGTGGGTGATCAGACTTCCATGGAGATCTAAGGCAGTGTCGTGCTAAATAAAGATGGAATAGATATCTACAAAGTCCTTAAGGCGGTTTGGTTGTTTGATTCCTGCCAAAGCATGCTTGGTGTAAAGTTGCTTCAACACGATGCTTCAATGTTTTAAATAATGTACACTATATGACCAAAGGTTTGTAGAGAGTTTCCCAGCACACCCACATAACTTTTTTTCACACTGTTGCCACAATGTCAGCACGCACTTGTCTAGAATTTTTTTGTACCACTGGAATTTAGAGACTTTTGTCTCTGCTCTATGAAAACATGCTGTGTTCTGGTGGGAGTGGAAGAAATCAAGTTTCCTGTACAGGAACCTTGTACAGGAACCCTGACTTCAACTCCACCCGACTGAACACCCTTGGAAAAAACTGGACTGCACCCAGACCCAACATAAGTGTCTGATCTCACCAATACTATTGTGACTAAATTAACACAAACAGATGCACTTTATAATCTAGAGGCAAACCTTTCCAGAGGTGTGAAGGTCATTAAAGAAGGCTGTGTGAAACAACATATAAGAATAGGATGTCTAAAAAAACACATGGATGTGATGGTCAGGTTTTCCAGTAATATTGTTTACGTAGTATAGTTTACATAAATGTTTGAAATTGTTTTTACTTTTCAACCCTGAAATGTTTTTAAGGGCTACATACCATTACACTTAAAAATGTAATTAATCAAACATGACCAACCAGTCAGCCATCCTCATCCTCAGCACCTTTATGTAAACTAGCGATCGATTTGTACAAATATAATTAGCATGTAAATGCATTAATATCCATCAAATAATTCACACCAAAAGCTAAAAATAACATACCATCGATGGAGGAGAGCAGCACTCTGGAGTGGTCGTAGGCAATGACATTGGCGTATCGGTTCTTGGCTTTGTTCACCTCCAGGTTTGAGTGCTCCCATGTAAATTGCTGGCCTGGATCTATAGACTGTAATGGAGATAAAATCAATAATCAGTTTCACTTTTCTGCTCTTGAGTGGTGTAACTGTGTAAGAGTTTTTTCTTCTTTAGTTGGTAGACTGCGAGTTTAGACTCTAACTTTGAGTCCAAGGTGCTTTATTATGGGAAAGGTCTTTTTTATTTGTTAAACCAGCATTCATATCAACAAAGCGACATCTAGGGTTAGCGAAGTGTGATAAGCTAAATGTTAATTTTTATTTGTAGAAAAAAGTTGTTTAAGGTAGGGTTAGGGTTCAGGGGTAGGGTTTAATGTTAGGGTTGGGATAGGGCAAGGGTTAGTTTATGATTAGGGTATGGTAGGGTTGGGTTAGGACCATGGTTGTATAAAAAGATCATGGGTTCAATTTCCAACCCCACCAAGCTGCCACTGCTGGGCCCCCAGACGAGGCCGTTAACTCTCAACTAAAAAAATAAAGGCACATGTAATTTGCTCTTGAATATAAATATGAAGTGGCAATTAAGTGAAAATTGTTTGCCAATTTTTTGCCACATACCTTTTTTTGCACATTAATTAAGTTTCGGTTCATATGTTCCTTTGTCACATGACACTGATATTTGAAATCATGGCTCCTGCATCCACAGCTACAGATGTGTCTTGTAGCTACAGATGTGGCTTTTGCATGTAAAACGTTCGCTTATTAATGTTCGGCTTACATAATGCTACTTAGAGTACATATCCAATACATATGCACACTGTGATGAAATGTCCTAAAAAAGCGTCTAGAACTCTTTTAGAACTCATTTAAACATGAGCCTGGATACCATGTCCATGATTTCAACCAATTACACATAGTGAGGATACAGACACTCAGCCTTGTCTGCCAGCAGCTCATTTACGAGCTCTCTGTCTCAGTCTAAATAGAAAGATGACATGACAGGCATCCTGCAGAACCGACAAACATCCTAAAATAGGTTCCCGCCATACGGACTGTCTCTAGCATCTGGGAGTAAAGCGTCAGGCATCAGCATGAGCGACGTGAGGGGCTGAAAATAAGGATTCCGAAATGTCAAGTATACAGTTACAGTCTGTTCTCCGTCCTGGAATACCCTCATCAAGCTTCACTACCTCTCTATCATCCCATGTCTCGGACTTTCTATGGAAGACGTGATGTTTATTCGGATCTCTGTCTGCAACACATTTGGAAAGTTTGTGCTAGCGGTTGTCAAGCTATACAGAAATCATGTCCTGATAAAACCACTTGGTATCGATCCATGATCGAAGCCCTTCTCTGGCAGTACAATGCGTTGTAAGGTGATTACATTCGACTTGTAGGCTAATAAATCATCTCTCGTGTTTCTTATTGATAACACAATATCAACTTTTAGCTTTGACGCCCGTGTTTCGAAATAAAACCCTCTGGTTTGTTGGGTGTCTCTCTTCAATCATCATAAGTACCCGGTTATGAGTCTACGGAACTACGGAACTCCAGAGTTTCAGGCAATACAAAAAGCCCTTACAATCTCTAACAAGTCCCCGGACAGCACTAAGAGGCAACTTTGTGTTAAATGTTACATCAGAGTATGAGAGAACCAGGAACAGGTTTATTTCTTCAGCAGGGTTTTAACGGCAACATTTATTTTTTTTAATCCTGTACTCTGGGGAGTTGGTAGCACTGAGGTTAAAGAAATTTTCTGATGAAATTAAAACATACACAACATTCTCCTTCTGATATAAACCATGTTCAGGACTAAAAAGTTTACATCTTTTTGTTTGCAATGGAAATAATGTAATGTAATGAAGTTTAGGGTCCTACTTAAATGCTTTGCTGTAGCTCTTTCTCCCAATAAGGTCTGTTAAAATAGTTTAGATGATGACCCTTGCTTTAGACATCTTCTATTTTTGTGTAAAAAAAAGGAAAATATGGTTATAATGTCATTCGCTCTCCTCAGCATCTGTTTATAAACGAAAAGATATCCATCTGCCTCCTGGGGAACTTCTCCCCAGGTTGACAATTTCAAATTATAGTTTCAGGCAGGAACATGGAGTGAATGAAAATTAGCAAAAGGATCATGTGATCATACCATGACCGCACTTTCTGTTATAAAGTTGAGCCAACAAACTGTTTTGTCTAGTTTAAAAAAAAAAAACAATTCTGAGGTATTCCTTTAGTCAGATTACACTGTTATGTCTACTGCATAAAAAAACAAAAAAAAAAACAAAAAAAACATAGACAGTATGACATCTCAGGAATATAAGTGTAAACCGCTTCGATTTAACCACACAGAATTCTTCATAATGTGCAAATACAGCTTTGGCAGGTGAAAAAATTCAGAGTGGTGGCATTTTTCTATCAGTGCGAGTCACGCTGCCGAGCCACGGCGTATTAGGAGTGAGAACAAATCTTCGGCTAAGCCATGGCATTTCATCTGAATGTGTTGAAACAGCGGGTCGCAACATTGCTCATAATGAAACGCGGCCTCATTTCATTGTGCTCTCAAAATGACTTTCCATGCCGCTGCAAGGGGGAGAAAAAAAGCGGCTGGGAATTACAATTCGATGTAGTTAAGCTGCAGTAATGGCTGGGGCAGGCAGGCACCCAGCCATAGGCTGACCTCATCGGCTGGAGGCGACTGTGGCAGGAACGCAACCTGCAGCGCTAGGCCCTCTCACACATACACAAACACACACACAAAGCCACAAATAAACTATGCCAGGCATCATGCATGCAATGCACAGCAGTGGTGTAGTAAGTACGCACACACAAACACACACACAACCAGTTTTACTTGACTGTTTACATGTAAATATAAAATTTTATCAGAAGTGACAACTTGGTAGTGTGGGAAATTGAACCCATGTCCTTCTGACCACTGAGCTATAACACTTGCCCATACTTGGGCGCTTTGAGTTATATTTTAAAGCCTACTACTTATAAATTATGGTGATTTTAAATATAAAAATTATGATAACATTAAAAGTGGACCTCAGAGAACAGTACAAATTAAAGAACTGAAGTAGTTCATGACCCTACTACAGTATTTAATCTCTTTATTCTTCATTTCCTACAAATGACCTGGAAAATATGCAAAACGAGTTTATAAAGCAAAGTGAATGAGAAACGGTATGAAAAACAGTCCAGAATGATTTGTGTACTAATGCTACCTGTGGAAATGTTATAGACACTGTACTCTATAGGTCAAGTAAGATTCTGGGGTGGAGCTTATTAGTCATGGACAGGAATCATGAAATTTTCGAACCCAAACCAAGTGTTAGAACTAATCTTAAAAAAAAACTCTACTTATATACCTTTACTACTTATTTTACCACTGATTTATACATTTACAGAATTTGGCAGACGCCCTTATCCAGAGCGACTTACATATATCTCATTTATACAATTGAGTGCGGTTGGGGGGGGTGGCTCAGGGACCCAGCAGTGGTGGCTTGGTGGAGATGGTAATCGAGCCCACAGTTTTCAGGTTGGTAATTCAACACTTTAGTCATGAGCCACCACTTCCCCTTATACAATATGGCAACCGTCTAAGGCTGAACATTTATTTGCTATTGTCATAACAAAGAGTGCTAAAGCAAATAAGCTAAAGTATTCACGATTGGTCAGTCTTGGTAAAACCATATTTGTTTGCAAAAACTGTGCAGCTATGAGTCTTCTGGAATATTTCGCTCAGCTTTGCATCTGGATCCTGATTTGTACGTTCTGGCAAAATTATTCAAGCGCTTGCCACAGAAGGATTTGCTACATTAACTACCCAACCAAATTCTCCCTGTAATAACCCAAAACAAACCATTCTGAAAAAAAAAAACTCTTTTCAAATGTTTTTTTCCCCCTTGTATGATGTTTGCTTAGGCACAGCTTTATATTCTTATGGATTGACCTTTAATTTGATATTTAAAGGTCTGAACCTGCATTTGTGTAAATGCTGCTTTGACAACAAGTGTTAGTTACATAAATAAATCGGAATGGAAAACAACGCTAAAATGCACTTGGCTCTTCAGCTTTGGTCACATGCAGGACTGGCTTCATCCTTTATCGTTCTCCTGCTTCATTTAGTAACACTCCATCTATCAATGGAGCCCAGAGGCTTCTCATACAATTCACCCAGCAGTGTTGATGGATAAACAAAACGAAATAACGTTGTGACAAATATGATTTCTCCTTTGCCTTCAGTAGCTAGAATGCAATCAGAGGCTTCCATCAGCCAAGAAATGACATCATAGACTTGAATCGGTGTACTCTGGCAGCGCGCTGCCGTCCAAGGAACCGGAAAAAAGATTGTCACATCTTTTCAATCCAGAAATAACAGGATTACCCTTTCTCTGTCTTGTCTGACCCTTCTGACTCCGCTTGGGTTTATGGAAACTGGAAGCTCGGCAGTTTTATTAGAAGGAAAGCAGGTTTAAATGTGAGGGGAAGCCGTAGCTCAGCTCAGTGGTTAGTATGTTGGACTACTAATCAGACAATGGGTTCATTGGGCAATCCGCCAATGCTGGGCCCCTGAGCAAGGCCCTTTCCCTATTTAACTGCTCAGTTAAACGAAAAATTAGACAAATAAAAGTTAGTTTGGATGAGGAATCTGCCAGAAATTTGAATGTGATTGTGAAGGTTGAAAGGTTGGCCTCACTAAAGGGTCATTTTAGAGGTGTTTAATGAAAACGTAATTAACACTAGGCCTGATATCAGCACTCACTACTCACCATTACACATCTGGAACAGTTAATAGGATTCAGTTATTAAAATATTGTATTGCGTGATTTGTAATAACTTGGGGTTAAATTACCGATTTATTTTTCCGAGTTTATAATCTGAGCTCTTATTAAGGATGATTCATTTAAACCAAACGCTTTTTACGTTGTTTGAATCTGTTTATTAAATAAAACATCCAATCATCATCAATTTAATTGTTAAGATAACAAGTCTTTTCGCTTTGTTTGTTATTGAAATATGATGCTGTGGGTGGGGTCCGGATTGTGCAGAATGTTCTCAGGCTATAGTTACTTCTGTTCAAAAATATTAGGCCTAATAGTTTACATTTACAGCATTCGGCAGTCGTCCTTATCCAGAGTGACTTGGGGCTTAAGGGCCTTGCTCAGGGGCCCACAGTGGTGGCTTGGGAATCAAACCCCAGTCTATTTGGTATCAGTTCAACACCTTAACCACTAAGCCACCACTTCCCTGCTAGCTAGCTGAAATGATATCATCATGAGGATGAATGGGTGTGGATGGACAGGCAATGAGCTGCATCAGTCTCTGAGACAAGCAGATAGATGGGGCACCAACACTTTTAATGCCTAATGGATAACACGAGCACCAATACTTTTGTATGTCCTAAATAAGGCTTGACTTTAAAAGTGCCCTAGGACCCAATTGCTTCTTTTCCTGGGCTGTAGGAATTTAACCCAGTCGCAAATGCGTTTTTTTGTAGTTAAAGAGATGTCATCGCTAATCAGCCTTTATTCTGTGACACGTTTGCCAAACCTCTCTTGTGTAAGGATAAGAAAAAAAAAAGCTTGTGACACATCAGACAGTCATAGCGGCCTGGGATCTCTTATTGTGTCATCATATTTACTATTTAGGATCTAAATTTCTCTACCGTATTATTGAAATAAGATAATTAGATTACACCCTCATGCTGATATAACTGTACAGACATAGATTTTAAGATCAACAGTTTTACATTAATATGCTATAATAGGACCATGCAAGGCATTAACATTAAAGTGATCAGTGTGACAGTGTGGGTTTTACCTCATATTCCTGTGAGAACTTTAAGTTGTCATTGGCTTTGAGTCTCTCCAGGTGGTCAGCCAGGTCCATTATGGGAATCGGTGGGTGGCTTGCCATACCTGTAGATATAATAAAAACAGCAATAGAGCATTAGCATAAAAAAACATTATTCCAGATAATCAGAGATGAGATTAATTAGATGGAAAATGTGAGTATTGTTAGAGGAATCACTCAAAGCGTTTGGCATGCTCTCAGATGATGGAGACATAGGCTAATGGAGAAGTCCGACTTGGCATTCCTGAGGTGAAAGAAGAATGTTATAACGACGGTAGTTAGCATGACAAGAGAAAATGGATAAATTATATCAACAAGAAAAACAAGCAGGAGAAGAAAAAAAAACAAAAAAAAAACACGTAAGCTGGATTTTCAGCGTTTGAGCGTATGACATGGAGCTCCAAGGTTTTCCTGCGATGCCATGAAAGTGAAGCATTATGGGTTAGATGGTGGAAAGCCTCAATGGGAGTCTGAATATTTGAAATGGAAAAAAGGTAAATGATAAGAATTAATGGGGAATAGATACAATGGCATGTGTAAAAACGAGACCAACTAACTTGACAGATGGAGGTTACTGGGGTAACCGGAGGCACCGGGACCTGCGGAGGAAAGGGGGGTGCGGTGTAAATCAAATGTCGCTGAAGGTTAAAGCAAATGTGGTGATTACACATCCTGAAATTAAACGAGGAAGCTGCACAAACAATGTGGACTCCTAGGTCGTCAATGAAACAGTTACCTTCTCCTTTACACTTCTGCTTGTTAGTAAAAACACAAAGTGTTACATGCTAGTAGCTGGGGAACACTAGCGTGCAAAAAAGAGCAACACTGCAACACTGATCACAAAAAAAAAAAATGTAATGGCAGCAATAAGAAACAAGTTCTGATGGAAATAGAAAGGTCAAAAAAGCTGAGAGACACACAACACTTTTAAGTTTCAGAGAAAAATAGAGAAGATGACCTTAAACACTCGACTCACTTTAAAGCTGACGACTGACTGCGGATGATTTCAGACTTGTGGGAGATTTGTAGGGTGAAATTGTGTATGAGTGAACAGACGAGGGGTTGTTAGAGTGAAAAGTGGGAGTCTTGGAGAGTGAGAAAATAAGGGGGGGGGAATCAGGGTAGAGAGTAAAAGCGAGGCTTTAATAACCAGTTTGCATAAGAGTTGATAGCATGCAAGTAAGAGACAGGGAATAACTAAAAGGAAGAGAGAGAACGGAGGAGTGTGTGTGTGTGTGTGTGTGTGTGTGTGTGTGTGTGTGGATACAGCGGGAATGGTTCTTTTATCCGAGTGGATGACAGAAGTAGGCATTAGCTAATGGAAAAAGCATCCAAGAGCACCCATTTACCGCCACTCAAGATCCATTTCCAGCCACGACAACAATGAAACTGCCACTTGCCAAGTGCGACTGTGCTGACATCGAGCACCCTTAAGATGAAAATGGGAGATGGACGGGGCAACACGCTGTGCAAATGACGAATTTCAAGGGGGGTAGGAGGAGGAAGTGTCAGAGTAATGTAGCAGCCCTGAAAAGAGGCGCAAATGTCTGTTTTCTCTGGAGGAGTAATGGATGTTTGGGCTGCTTAAAGAATACGGGCAAAATAGTAAACCTTTCCTGATGAGTTGCTCTGAAGTCTGAACGAAACAAGCCTCCGAGATGTGAAAGAAATCACTGACTGGCTCATACTCTGTTTTTTTTTTAAACTAGCGCCATGCTAAAAACAGATTATATTAAAATCACACATTAGTTCTCCCCTCTCTGAGATGCTACAAGAACCTGGCTGTTTCTGATTCATGGCTTCTTTCTGGCTGGATGGTTTGAGTCTTGGAGGCTTTCACACTGTCAGTCAGGGTTAAGAGTCAGGGGTTATGTTCACAGCTCATCAACCTCCAGATATCCCTTCCCCAAATTCACTTTCTATCTCTGATACTCCGTCCCTCGGAAACATACTGGCTCGGTTTAATTCATGTTTCACAGAAGATCAGAGTTGATATGGTTAAAAAAAGAAATAATTGGATATTTGATTATTAGCCAGAAAAAGCAAAAAAAAAAGGACTTCTCAACTTTGCTTATATAAGATGATACAATGCAGTCTTTTATTTGTTGCTCTATATCATTAGCTATTTTCTGCCAATGTTAAAGTGTAGTAGGAAAAATTATTATATCTGTTAAGTTCTGTTATTCCCCTAATAGTAATTCCATTATTCTTGACTAAGAACAGTGGAAAATTGAAAGCCTAATGCTCAGTGTTTTTGATTGGAGGAACAGGGTTTAATTTCCACCCCTTCCAAGATGCCACTGTTGGGTTTCTGTGCCCTTAACCTGTTTCTGCTTCAGGAAAACTGAATCATGGCTGTCCTGTACTTTAACACCTACCTGGCTACCTAATGCCGCTATCTAAATCTTTGGAGTTTATTCACACTGCCATATATACACACACACCTTCATTACTATAACTCGATAACTTTTAAAGCTCAAGATACAGGTAATAAGTAAAAAAACCCATCTCATCAGGTGCTTCATGACCACATTGAGATGATTATGATGTCTAATCTTTACAATTGTACAGCAGTAGATTGCCGCAGCCTCTGGAGGCCATTAAGCCTTAAATCAGGGTGTCGCCACTGCTAAACAAGCACAGTTTGGAGCAATAAATCCTGTATGTCCAATACACTTCGACATGTGAATACATCTAGGCTTTTTCTAAAATATATCACCTTTAACAGCACTGTGTTCTCAATAATTTTTCAATATATGAAGTGTAATGCGAAGCCGATTGGTTAAACTTAGGAGTGGTGGAGCAGGAAATTATGTGCAGAGCATGAGGTTAACAGGAATAGTACTAAAGTGCTGTTAGCATGGACCCCAGCAGTCCAGTTAATCTACCAACAAGTGACATTTAATTAAACAATTTAGTGATTTTAAATGACTTCGAATTCATTCCGGAGGGAACGGAGCTCAGAGGTTATAGTTCTGCTCTGGCACCCAGAAAACTATAAGGTTAAATCTCAGAAGTGTCACAGTACAGCTTTTAAGTAAAACTATTAACTAATCAGCACTTCAAATAACAGCTTCCTCCTAAAGCCGACTGCTTATGTCCAAATGACTGAATTCACTATTAAACAAGTCGCTTAATGATTATTGGATGGTTTACAAATGGTTTGGGATTTACAAATATATCCCAAACATTATGTCAGGACCTCATGAACAAGGCGATCTACAAAAGTTGCAGTCAAACTGAACCATTTGAGGTTTATGAGATCAATAATAAAGAACAAGACAAGCCGAATTAGATCTGAGCAGACCACTCATTATTCGAACATGATTGCTGGTGATGATAAAGACAAAGACGTATTGATGTTCTTACCGGGACTTTGAAAGTTGAGACGTCGTAGCTCCACTGGATCAGTGGGATGATGGGAAGGCATTTCTTTACTGTTTGGTAAACTGCCTTTCCTAGCCTCAGATTCAGCCCGTTTCCTAAAACAACAAAAAAGAAAAATAGTGTCATGGTAAACATTAATTCATAAAAAAGCACTAATAATAGTCAGATACCATCACTGGAATAGTTTATGTGCATACAGCTTGCATACAGAAGTGAACTGCTGATTAAGGGTGACTGATTTATACAAGAACCCCTGATTGTTTCCCTATATATAGTCGTACACAGTAAATGCCTGCAATTAGCTAGCTTACCAGGAGAATGAGAGAACATCATCCCTCCCATGTTGATTCAATTTCACCATCTCTTGATGCTTTTTCTTGCACCACTCTTTGGGTTTCTTATATCTCTGATTTATTTTCACTAACATTCTTATCTTAGGGACCTCAGACAAGCCAGTCAATCACTGATATCATTTCCTTGTCAGGTCTTGTCTGGTGCTGCCCCAGACTACAGAACTGGACTCATCCATCACTATTAGGAACATCCTTAATGAGTCTCTGTTCACAAATTAAAAATCTATGTATTACAACTAGTCCAAACTAGTCCAGGGGAAGTGGTGGCTGATGGTTAAAGAGTTTTATAAATGAGATAGATGTACGTCGCTCTGGATAAGGGCATCTGCTGTAAATGTCCAATAGTTCGCCTTTTTTGGGGGTCTGAAATTTGCTAATGTGTTTGGCACTGGTACAGGAGCATTAGACAAACCTATATAGGTTTTGTTTTTCAATGGCCAATGCCTAATCAAAATTGTATATTTCTGCTACTTTAGAAAAGTTGATGCGCCTTCGTTTTCTCTATTGGACAACATACATCATGGTTAACTTAACATACAACATGGTTAGCATACAGGGTTAGTGTACTGCAAATTGAGTTCAATGGGGAAAGTAGTAAATAGGGCAAGCTTAGTGGTTAAGGTGGTGGACTGCTATTTGGAAAATCAGGATTTGATTCCCAGCACCACCAAATTGCCACTGCTGGGCCCCTGAGCAAGGCCCTTAACCCCCAATTGCTCAGTTGTATAAAAGAGATAATTATCGCTCAGGATAACAGCGTCTGCCAAATGGTGTAAATTTAAATGGAATGAATGAGATGTGTCTGGTGGCTTAAATGGTTAAGGTGCTTAATTGTTGATCTGAAGAACAGGGTTCAGGCCCCACCACCGCCAGCCAGTCACTGTTGGGTCCTTAAGCAAGACCCCTAACCCTTTCTGCTCCAGGGCGCTGTATCATAGCTGACCCCGCACTTTGACCCCAACTTACTAAGATGGGATATGCGAAGGAACAAATTTTACTCTGCTGTAAAATGTATATGGGACAAAATAAAGGCATTTACATTTTTAAAGCAGTGTGTTTAAGTATGGAATAAAAATATCAGCAATATATAGAACTTCTAGAAGAATTTTTGTCACATATTCTTCAAATTTCTTTTTTTTTTTGACATATCCAGCTTAGGATCAGAGCACAGAGTCAGCCATTTTACAGCACCCCATGGAAGGTTAGACTGCTTATAAAGCTACATAACCCCTACATAAGCTAAACTAACCACTTTTTTATTTCAACCTATGTAAATAAAACTGGAGCTGTCAACAGACATTAACTTATTACAATGGCTGAATTGTCATTTTGCTGTGCTGTGTAGTGAGTTATAAGTTTGAAAGCTCGATAACACAACAATATGTTCATTAATATGTCAATATATCTTTTGTATGGCGGTGTTTAAATAGTTTCATATGCAGTTTAAATGCATATGTTGCCTTTTAAACGCTGCTGATTATTTCTAGTCTCTATACGACTCTGTTGCTTGTTACTCTTGTCTTACCTGTCAGGTTTGCTGCTCCATAGAAAGCACAGAAAAAAGAGAAAATTGAGGTTAAATTAAGAGTAGCAGGTTTCTCCGAGATACATATGGATTTCTGCGGCAGTGTTAAAGCTACACGGCTTTGTGCTTGGACTAACGATGACATTTTCCTGCACTGTATTTTCAAAGGTTTTTGTTATCTCTTTCTTGTCGGCAGTAAAATTGAAACTCATTTGTCCTGTTTCTCTGTGTGGGTTCTTCTTTACAGATGCAATGCTTAATTATGCTATCTCCAGTCTGTAGATCTAAACACTGCGTTTTGTGAACAGGTGGATCTGACGGAGCTGCTTTATATTCATCTTCTCGCAAACGCACGGGTGCCTTTTATGCTTCGCTTTCGTGAAGGGAAAAATAAGAAACGGGAAATATGAAGCAAAATGTATTATTTACAGTTATTGAGGTGAAACAGCCTCTTTTGTGGTGTTGTTTTGCAGCTTTGTGAGATTAGCATCGGTAGGCATGCAGTTTGAATCGTATTAAAAGAAAATAATTAACTCTGCTGTCTTGTACTGAACAGTCGATAATCTCCTGAAGAATAACAGTGACAGGCTGAGATATTTGTGCATTATTTGGGATGTGTAAGGCTTGACATTGACTCTACGGTTGGTGTATAAATCTGCCACCAGTACACACACAGACCGTGAAGTGCACTGTATATTCAGGATCCTGGTGTCAGAGGTGGCCTTTTTAATGGCCGGGTAAATTTATAGTCCAGTCTCAAGGCCAAAAATCAAGACCCTGAATAGCAATAGAGCATCTAGCTTGAGACAAGACCTGATGCTTTAAAAGCTACAAATTTCTTCTTGCATATATATATATATATATATATATATATATATATATATATATATATATATATATATATATATATATATATATATAACCGATGTTTTGTTTAGGTTTGGTATAAAAGCCTTAAGCAAAAGAAATAATAAAATCAAGAAAAATAATCAAGACAGGGTAGTGATGTGGCTGTCTTGCTTTATTCCTTTTACGCCTCCATGTTTTTGTTAAAAAATATCATACTGCATACTTTTCTGCCTGAATTACATTTAACGATGACGAACGTTCACAAATCACATTTTTTTATTATGCCACGTCTTACCGGTCATTTAGTTTCCTACTTTAAGATATTGATGTTCAAATTATTGAAAATGTGCTGCTTGTCATGCTGCCAAAAAACAGAAACAGTTCACTTAAATCTTTTCCTGATACTGGTGGCGTCTTTCAAAATCATTCCCTTAAAAAAAAGGAATTTGATATTTCTTATTTGATATGAGAGAGAGAATATTTTGAGTTCTTCACACTTAATTTAGAATTAAGTTTAAGGTTTTGTTGTTGGTTATTAAAGCTTTAAACGTTATTGCTTTTGATTCCTTATCAAACTATAATACAAATTTGAGATCTTCAGGTCAGATGTTTCTTCATCAGGATCTTTTCATTGGCTGCGCCATGATTACAGGATGTATTAAATGTTTCCCCATATATGAATGCTTTTAGGTCTATCTATTCAATTTAGCTTTTAGAATTGATTAAAATAAACTGAGTTTCATTTGTAACTTTATTGTCTGTCTGTGACGTTGTTTTGCCATTGCTACAGAAATAAGTTTTAATTGTATTGTAGAAGTACTATAGAAAATGTAAAACACTAATAAGACTGTTTAATGGATATTGTTTCCTGATTATGATTTTTCGTGGATGTTGTTATCATTCTGAAAATCCCACCCTAAACACACACTCACCTCTTGTATAGCAGAATAGCAATAACTATGCAGATGATGAAGACTACAGCCAGCACTGGACCCACTACCCAGATTAGACCTTCCTCTTCATCGATGATAGGCTGGGGGTCAATATCAGCCAAAACCACTGGATCAGAGTAGGGACTCGCGGCATACATAGTCTACAGAGGGACACACACATACAAACTTACAGCCATTCAAAAAAAGTAAAGATTTAACATTTTTGAGGGAAATTGAATATAAGTATTAATCAGCTAAGTCTGGGGACATTATTCCGCTTCTAAAACTTTATTTCACATACTAATTTAATCTAACCAGAAAATCTGTTGCACAAATTGTTGGAAAATAAAAGACAAATGAATTGTTGAATTATTTTATCCATTTTTAATACATTTATATGCTGTTTAAGACAGAAATCATACACGGTCAACTTAACTGTAAGAGAGCTAAAAAAAATGTTATTCTGCAGTTTGAAAAAAAACCAAAAAAACCCCTAACTTATTTCTCACACTTTTACTTTCTCTATTATCGGCAGAAAGAGGATGAATTAAAAATACTGCTCATTACGAATACTGCCGGATTGAAAGCGTTGACTCTCTATGTCTTCTCTCTCTCTCTTTCCCTCGCTATTTCTCTCTCTCACTCTCTATGTCCTCTCTCTCTCTCTCTCTGACTCGCTCTCTCTCATTCTTTCACACACACTGCAGTGGAGTAGATAAGGCGTCCTGTGTATCTGGTGCTATTAAAGAGAAGGCAGTTATCTAGGCATTCCTGAGACTGACAGTCCTCTGGGGCCTCCATTGCCTGCCAGCCAAGTTTAATTCACACCCTCACACACACACACATCTATGTAATTGTAACATTGTGGGGTCAGTAGTCCAACCCACTTGTTATGGGGACGCCATTTTCCTGAGGTCTTACAGATGTGGATAAATATGTACAGTACATGTGATTTATACTACACCAAAAATTAAACACTACCCTTGACATCAGTAAATAATTTATTAAAATAAAAAAATAAATAAAAAAAGGTAGTAAAAATAGGCGGTTATTCTCATCATTATGGGGACATTTGGTCCCAACAAACATAAATACACCCTTTCTTAAGCGCAAACACGCATCCTCTGTGAAGTGAAACATGAAAATCTTAACAGATGCAAAACTAATTCCTCTGACTAAAATTTCCCTGGAAACAGAGAATGGATGCATGATGAAAAGGTTTATCAGTCAATTTCCGCTGCCAATTAGGAAACAGAGAATGGCTGAGAAAGAAAAGAATGAAGATTGAGGCAGGTTTTTTAAAAAAAAAAAAAGAAGAAGAAAAAAAGTCTTACGTTTTCAGAGATCTCCAGCACGGCAAGAACAAAGAAGATGTACTCATGTCCGTTAAGCAGCTGCTTGTTCTCAAAGTCTCCATACAGCTTGTTGTCCCCGAGTGTGAACTCAGTAGGCATCTCTTTAAAGAATGCTGCGATGTAGGGTTTGGGCTCAATCTGTCTACGGAAACGCACACCTCCAATCGTCCGATTTATCTCTCGTAGAAGCTGTGACAGAAAAGTGTGGAGATAAAAGAGCTGATAAACCCAACACACACAGACTACTATAAATAATCTGTATATATATTTATACATATTTCTCTACAGACATTTTTATACAAAGTAAAAAAAAAAAGTTTTAAGCTAAAGCATAGAACACAACTTGTGAAGGTTTTAAACTTTCAGTATTTTTATATGCGTGAGGCCCCGTCAGGATCGCCATGTTCGAAAAGGGGGTTTAATGAAAAAAACAGTATCCAAAATGCAAAGCAGAATCGTAAACGAGGATCAGGAAAATACTCAGCACACAAATACTCAGCACACAAATCAAAGAGGCAGATCCAAAAATGTTTGTAGTTCAAAATAACAAAGCAGAAAGTCAAAGTGATGAAAACTAGACATGAAAACAAATGCTCGGTTCTCAGGTGGGCTAATAATACTTGGCAAGAACTTGAGTCTTTGGTTAGGTTATTTGGTTAGCTTATATGGTTAGCGAACAGAATGCTGAGGGTTACCTCTGGCGGTTGGATAATGGCAGAATAAGAACTTTAATGTGGACCCAAACGGGTGGTGCTTAATATACTGTGTAGAGTACTGTGTACTGTGATTGGTCATACAAGCACAGATTAAACACCATTTTCCTCAACCACTAATCGCAAGACAGGTTGATTTTCCTCCTGACAGGTATTTATAGACACTCTACCACATTTACATTTATGGTATTTAACAGACACACTTATTAAAAGCAACTTTCTTTTTATCTCTTTTGTACATCTGAGCATTTGTGGGTTGTGGGCTTTGCTTAGGGGCCCAACAGTGTCAACTTGGGGGTATTAATTTTCACCTTAACCACTGAACTACCACTCCCCCCAATCTTACCTACTGTACCTTTAATTTTTTATGTATTTAAATAATTAGGTCCCTTTCCTTTCTTTTCCCTTCCCTTCCGTTCCCTTCCCTTTCCTTCCTCCTTCTTTTCATCCTTCATACATAACATTAAGTAAAAACTGACCTTTTATACTTAAACTCAGTTTGGCAAAGCTAGTCCGGTTAGAAGGGGATTCAAAATAAAGTTAAAGTGTGTGTATGTTTTTTGGATGCGTGTGTGTAAAGGCTTTAGCTTTAAGGCACAGTGTGATAATGTCTTCAATCTTCACTGCCGGACCCGTCAAAATTCTCTCAATCCCTCTGTCCTTGGGCCAACTTTCAAAATATTTGTGAGTGTAAATGTTGACAGAGAAATAAATTAAAGTGAGTTTGTGTGTATGCTTTTAAAAAAATGCCCTTCAAAGTTGAGTCACTTCTTCTTTTTCGTATAGCATAGTAACTAGTATATACAAAGAAAAATACATCCTATTTATATAAAGAATACTTTTCTTACAAAAAAAATCAACCTTCAAATAGCTTTAATGTATAAATCCACATGTTCCACACAGTCCATCCTTAATGAAATCCTATTCACTGTATATAATAACAGCATAGGATATACCAGGTCAGTATATACTTTTATTATGTAAAAATCATTAAAACCAGCCCTTGAGGATAATCATAATTCACCTAAATGTTCAGCTTTGACGGACAATCTTTGACGCTTCTTTTGTATATTTATACACAGTAAAATATTTATTTATGCCTAAAATAATATGCCACAGAGGGGGTGCAACATGTCAATAAAATTTCCTCCCTTGCTGTCTTTCTTTTATTCTGTCTTTCGTTCCCTCTTTTAATCAGGAGCGCTTGCACTTAAAAAGAAGAGGTAACACATTATAGTGTTAGTGCTCGCACTGTGCCCATTAGCCTATCAGGAGCTATTTGCATATGAATGTGGCCCTGCTCGCCGCTCTGCACAATGTGGGCAGTAGAGGCGGAAAGATACAATGACTGGGCTAAGAGCACCATACTCGCTCTTTGTCTCTGTCTTTTTCTGAAGCTTGAGTGCAGTTACTTTGCCTCCTGTCATCAACGCCTCAGATCTCAACGCTCTGATGTTACATTGGTGTGCTGACTTGTTTTGATTAAATAACAAACCCAAAACAAGAAGGATGAGCCAATATTGCTATGGCGACCTTATAAAATCAATGTGACTAAACTCTTAAAAAAAAATGAATAAACATTGAGAAATGTTAAGGTGCCGTTGTTCCTACCTCCTCCAGGTTCATCTCGTCCGGGCTGTCCCAGGGTTTGATAAACTTCCCGGGGCGCTGTTTCTTCAGAGGAACCACCACAATGTAGTACCCCCTTTAGAAAATGAGGCAGGAACATGTCATTAAACAGAAACGTTTACAACAAAATACTTTATTTTCTTCAAACCTCATTTTAAAGGAATTTGTTCATTTGTTTGTAGCCGACCAAACAAGTTAGGTCATGAAAGAAATCAAGGGTTGGCTTTATAAGAACACACCATTGATCAAGATTAGCTAATCAATATGAATAAGCCTTTTCCCATTTCTATTCAAACAACACTGGATTAAAGTCTATCAATTGAAGACAAAATGTGCAAATACGAATTCTGAACTTCTTGTTAGCAAATAAACAGTCTAATTTTGTAGCTGTTACCAAGTCAATAAATCTTGGCTAGCACTTAGACGGCTAAAGAGGGGCTTCTCTGGCTCTAGATCTAGCAGCTGTCTGGCAGAGATGAATGGGGCTTCCCCAAAAAGCAAACAGGGAGAAAAATAAACACTATGCCAAGGGTAGAAAAAGTAGGCTGTCAACGGTAGGGCAAGCCAGGAAGCTCGAATGGTACTGTGATAAAAGCTAATCGCTGACTAATTAGTTTAAACTTGGCAAGGAAATGACAAAACAATAATGGGATTGAAGAAAGTCAAAAGTGAAAAGGTAATATAAAGAAGAAACTAAATGGAAAAAGAACCCACTTGACTTTTTCAGTGGCATGCACAGAAGGCAGCTCCACAGTGACCATGCCATCTGAGTTGGTCTTTCCTATTAAGTAGGGTTTGGTGCGCAGTATGTCCGGGGCGGTCATGGTGGAGACTCTGTGCTGCAAACCCCCAGCGCTGTTCCCCCGGTTGGTCAAAAGGAAAGAGTATTGTGTCTCTGGCTGCAGATTTGTGATCAACTTCTGGGTCAGTTTTCCATCCACTTCCACACTTTGGCCATTATCATACAGAATCTACAAGAGACAAAGACCACACAAGACTTAGCCCAGGACCCTTGACAAATCTCACAAAGAGAAACAAGTTGTCTAGACAATTACTGGTGAAAGTTGTTATTATAATATGGTATGGTAAAAGGTATGTGGATTCCTGACCATAAGACCCTAAAAAACCAAAAAAAACATGGTCCACCATAAAAATGCTTCTGTGCACAAAGCAAGCTTCATGAAGACATGGTTCATTCAGGTTTTAGTGGAAAATTTTAAGACTGAAACCCAATTAAACAAAATTTCAACAAACACACGATATTCGCCTCAATCTCTTTCCATAAAGTGACAATTATTATAACACCAAGGGGTGTGTGTGTGTGTGTGGTTATAGTCAGGTCTTCACAAACGTTTGGCAATATTGAGATACTATGATAAGTTACTCTTTCAGGTACATTAGTCTGTACCAAAAGCAGAATTTTCTAAAGTTCTCTTACTGTGAATGGTTGGGCAGGATTATAGTTGTCTGGAATCTCCCAGGTTAGCAACACTGAGGTCTTCATGGCAGCTTTCACATGAAAATTTTTTGCAAACACTGCTAAAAGAAAGGTGGAGTAGATAAGACAAACATGGCCAGCACAAGATAGTCTGTTCTGCCTGGTCCTTTTACAGGAGTACACACACTAAAACCTTACCTTTGTTTAAAATGCATTCCTTCTACACAGGACTAGCCCAGTACTTTCATCTTACCTTTTATTTATCCAGCACCAACCATTGCCTCATAGATTCCTAACCTTTCTAACAAGACCCTATCAAATATTATAAAATGAATATAAGAGAACGGGTAGCCCCTGAAACTATCTTATGCAGAAATCCCTGCTTGCTTGAAGATTAGCAGGTAAAGTTGTGCAATGCTGAGAGAAGAACCTGGTGGCTCGAAGGTTGATTCAGGGTGTGCTGGTTTGGTCCTCCTACCTTGATCAAGTGGTTGAGTTCTAAACTGGATGCTAGGGCTATAAGGCCCCGGGCCCTTGCTGGAGAAAGCACACATTTTGATATCATAAGTAGTGTCGGCTTTAAGACCATCCAGGTTCACAGTGGACTCAGGGGCAGTGATGAAAAGTTCAGATGGACTCCTAGGACTATTGATGTCTTTGTATTGAAGGGCATATTTGATAATAATGCCATTCCGCTCTGCCAATAATACAGGCTGCCAGGTGACCTGAATGGTTGTTGTGGTGGCGCTTTCGGCCTTGATTTCTTGTGGGAAACCAGAGGGTTTGTCCTCGGGGGTTGTGATCTCTTTTACCGTTTCCTCACCAAAGCCCACCTTGTTGCGAGCTGAGAGGCGAAAAATATAGGTAGCTCCCTTGTGTATTTCTTTGGTGGTGTAATGATTCTCACGCTCTGGGAACTCAATGACAGTCAGGGGCTCAACGTCTTTGCGTCCAAAGCGGAGCCGGTAGCCCTGGAGTGGCCCATGTGTATTTGGAGGAGGGTGCCATTGGAGCAATGCTGTACCCATGTTAGTGGGACTGACCATTAGCCGAGGCTTTTCTGGGACTGGCAGAAAATAAAGCAGAAGGTAAATGTAGAATGAATAGAGTATATGCACTGTATCAAATATACACTCAGCATCAAGGTCGTCAGTGTGGTTCGGTCAGGTGTTTAGGTAGGCAACTTTTGTGCGCTAACATGGTAAAGAGTCGGAATGTGTAGACAAATTCTGTTTGTTTTAACAACCATTAACACAAAACTATCAATCAAATGAGTGAAGTGCGTTAGGTTTGTGTAAATGAATTGTTAGACCTTTAAATTAAAGCTACAGCTAAAAATGCTGGTTGATTGTATATTATTCACTATTATTTATCACCAGCTGCAACAGAAATTTATTTCTTATTAATGTTTCCGCCTCTTACCTGCACCCATGGTTGTGACCACTTTGGGCTTACTGCGAGCTCCGTCACCTTTTGTGGTATAGGCAGCCACTGTGACTGAATAAGTGGTCTCTGCCTGCAAATCTGTCAGGATCATTTCCTGCAGGCAAAAAAAACGTTTTTTAACGATTTTAACATCCTAATGAAATCAAGTGGATTGAAACAACATATCAAACAGCAAAATAAATAAATAAATAAATGCCTGAAATAGAATATGTTATGATACAGTTATCATTTCATTATTAGATTTGTTTAACTGAAATTTTCATCTAAGATTTTCTAACCACATTTACGAAATAAGTTTGTTCAGAACATGCAATGAAAAAAAAAATGATGAAAATGAAAGAAGCTGTTAAACAAACGATCTGAGCTTCTACGTGCCTTTCGGCTCGATTTTGTTCGAAAGATGTTGATGTGTAAAGAAAGCAAAGATAAATTTATCTCAGACACTTTTATCTGTACTCACATATTCAGTTGAATCATCATACTCCCACTGGGCAAGATGTACGAGCGAGAACAGAGGAAGAAAGACAGAAAAAAAGACGTTGAGGTAAATGTGTGACATCAAATAAAAAGAAATTAATAAAAGAAAAAGAATTTCCCGTTGCAGAGGGAAAATATATATTTTAATGACAGCTCACAGTATGTAATTTATGTATAAATAGTGAAAGAAGAGTGATGACAATTACAGAATTTTTCTGTCAGATAAAACCTGCAGCGACTACGTTAGATGGAGGAGTATATTGGATTTTATCATTATCATTAAATTCGTACATTCATGTGAATATCATGTAAAAGTTGTAATGGAAAAAATATATTGGTTCTGTCACCTTTATTATCGAACATATACATTAAAAAGCGGGAAAGAAATTCCAATTTCCATTTCCCATTACCACAGCTACTGATGACATCACTTACGCTATTTTGTCTTTTCCGCAAAGGTATTGAAAACTATCCAACTGTAACCTGAGCTGCTGAATGTGGGGGTACTAATAGCTGTGTAAGTCATACTTGTGTTATTAGAACATAAATGTTCACATCCAGGAAAACAAAAAAAATCATGACAGTGTAGTGTGCAGGTGCATGCCTACCTGAGCATCATCAATCAGGATGTCCTTGATGGCAGAATGGCCCACTGGTTCCCCATTAAGCATCCTGACATAATGCACCTGGTAGCCGCGAATTTGCCCATGATGTCTGTTGAGCACCGGCGATCGCCACAGCACTTTAACAGACGTGGAGTTGACAGCCTCCACCTCAACTTTACGAGGCGGGCCACTGGGAACTGAAGGAATCATGGGATAAAAAAACAAAAAAGGTCAACATTACAGCAGACCCTTTTTTGCCCTGACTGGACAATTCCCATGAGCATGGTGGGGTAACTAAAAGTCTACTGTTAACAGGTTTTGTACGACACTAATGATTCAACATTGGCAAGTTTGAAAAATCAAAAAAGAAAAATGAAAAACAACCCCAAAAACAGGTCATAAAGGTGACCTTATTTAAGACATTAAAAAATGAATTTTGTGGACTCAAAATATGGAGTAAAAATGGGAAAAATAAGCCAAAGGGGGTTCTTCAAATTTTTTTGAAGCACCCAGAAAGAGTTTGGCTTAAATGTGTTGGAAAAAAATAAAATAAAAAATTTAGATAGAGGTAAAAATGTCATACGGGCCATTGGTGAAAAAGACAAGACTTCCGTTGTTTTTCTTTGCCCCCTACTGTCCATTTAAGCTTTCGCTTCAAAATTCGGAAAAAAAAAATGTTTCAGCACACATAGCATTCCATAGTCAAAAATAAAAATATTTTAAATTACAAAAATTATTTTAAAATGCTGATCGAAAAACTATGAAAAAAACACAGACAGTTGGGACAGTTGGAAGCTTGAGGCCTGGGGTTCTTGGAAAGAAAATGCCATGTATTTGTTGAAATTATCTTGTTTTAAAAGCAAAAAAAAGCAGCTATAATTTTTTTTTTTTTCCAAAAAAAAGTACTGTTAAAAATGTCAGTACTGTAAGCAAAAGCATTAGATATAATCCAGATTAATAGAATTAGTCCTTAAAATAAAAAAAAAATCATTCTATTTTTAATAAAAGCAGGAGGGGAAATGCGACTTGGCCAAAAGTCTGAAAAAGCAGGATTCAGGAGTAAGAAAAGATTCAGGGATGGGGACAGAATAGCAAAAGGGCACAGCTGTTTGGCAAAACATACCATCTTCCTCTGTACGGATGAGTTGTGGTAGGCTTTCTGGCCCTGCGCCGACATCCGTATGAGCCGTAACGGTCACTCGATATTCCGTCCATTTTTCCAAGTTTTCCAGAAGGTATCGTGACATTTCTGGCGGAATTTCCTCGACCTCCTTTAATAAGGTGTCTTCCCCCTCTGTAGCAGCGTACTGAATGGTGTATTTGGTAATGATCCCATTTTGAAGCTCCATAGGAGGTGGCTTCCAACTTACCAGAATACTGGTGGAACTAGAGCTAAAACATTTAACTTCCTGAGGTGGGGCTGAGGGCTCTGGCAGGAGGATCCATTCCAGAAGGTTTGGAGTTTTTGGTTGTTTCGAAATTGATTTGGTGATTTCCAGGTTTGGTTGTTGTTGTTGTTGTTGTTGTTGTTGTTGTTTTTTAGCAGGATTTGTTTTTTGAGTTATATTTGTGGTTGAATAGGATGTAATGGCAGTGGTGATGGTGGTAGTGGTGGTGATGGTGATGGACAAAACAAACATAAAAAGAAAAAGGAAACATAAAAAGGAAAAAAATGAGGATGGAATACACAGACCAACATAAAGGTTGTAAAACAAAAATGGGTTTAAAAAAAAAATAATTTATAATGAGGATTAAGAGAATAAATTTATAAAACAAAACATATGGTGAAACTAAATGTGCAGAAAATCCTTCACAACATAGAACCTACCTAAAGTCTAACTAGGCTACCAATAATCCTAAATCTCAAGTTTAAAATGATTCAGCACATCTGATTCTTATGAACACTTAAACATTGACTTAAAAAGAAACCTCTTAAAATAATCTAAACCTGACTCTTAAACCCAACCCTATATTTGATACTCCGATACACGTCGGAGATACACACCCTCAATCCAAAAAAGTAAAGGTTGATGCTTTATCATAATCGTAAATGTTGCATTGCTCACCAACCTTTCCGATGCGTGTTGGTTTGAGGTAAAAGCCTGATTAATCCAAAAAAACATCATGGATGTTTAAAATGATAGACTTTGGCATGCACAGAGAAACTGTCTTACTCCACCCAAAGAACAGACTCATCAAGTTTACTTCCCAACTGAAAGACTGAGCTGCTGGACCAATACTTACCTGATCTACACCCTCATTACATCTTCAAAAGACCTCACATGTATTCAAATAGTCTTAACAAGACCGAAATTAAGTTTTTTTTCACCGGCAGAGCATTTAGTGAGTCCTCAATAAAGGGGCTGAAGCTGAATTTGGGACGTTAGATAAAAGTGCCAATCATACATTTAGCTGTAACTCTATTAAAAAAATGAATGATAAATGTGAGGTCTGTTATTGAATGGAAAGCTGTCTTTTGTTTAACTGTTCGAAGTTGCATTTGAGCTTTCTGCAGTGTTTCACCATCTCAAATCAGAGAGGAAGCTATTGTCTAAGAACATTTCCAGAAAAGGAGTTTGTAGAAAGTGCAAATGCAAACGGGGGATAATTATGGCTGACAAACAATGTCAATAGACAAGGCACAGAATTTCAGCCCTTCCCTTAAAGACCTTTTAGACTGTTAATAAAACATCACTAATTTCACACATTATCTCTCTCATAAATGCTTCCTGTCAAGTCTGGGAGAAAGTGACCTTGTCCATTGACCTTACTCACCAGATTAAGTGCTCATAAAAAAATGTCTCTTTAGAATGAGCACTTAAATCTCTAAGCAAAATTTCCCAAACTGTTCCATTTTCCCAAACCTTCTTTTCTTAGTTTGTACCTTTCAACCTTTTTAGAAGTTCAGATAAAAAAAAAAACACCTTGGATGAATGTTTGGGCAAATGGAAGGATTCTTCTTTACCAGGGGGAGACAGGAGATTGAAAAGGGACCTACGTGTCTGTGGAGTTTCTGCCGAGATTTCATTGGTGTAGGCACCGGTGCCATGCTTGCTTCGGGCTGCCAGCTGGAAGGTGTAAGTGGTGAAAGGCCTCAAATCCTTCAGGAGGTAGGTGGTGGTGGTTTCAAAGCTCACACGTTTCTGCAGAAGCAAAACCATCATATCTGACAAAATGAACTATAGAATTAACATGGATGGAGGCTTATCAGCCATTTTCAGCTTGTCTTTGGTCACAAAACAACTAAAGTAGAACAGGAACTTGCACCAATTGGTAAAGATATTCTGCAGAAAGTATAAAATTCCAATGGCCATTCTCAATATAATTACAGTGTTGTGGTAAGATAATAGCAAGAAAAATCAACGGTTAGATAATTGAAACAGACGAAAAAAGTAGTAGTTTGGCAGTTTAAGGACTCCTGAAAATTAATGACATTCTGAATTTTACCACATTTAAAATGAAAACCTGGATGCTTCCAGCTTCCAAAGAATAAACATTAATTCCAAATAATAATTTTTGCAGTTGACTGCAAGGTATAAAATTACTACTAAATTTAGTATTTTAAATATGTTTGTTTATTTTGCCAGCACATTTTGCTATATCAAATTTCGATAATACCAAATTCCTTTTTTGAGTTTAATCAGGAGAGAGAGCTCACCTCCTCCTTCTCATCTTTTCTCTTGTAAAGTAGTTCATATCCAGTAATTTGGCTGTCCTGTCCGCTCTGTGGAGGAGCGACCCATGACAACAGGATACTCGTCTCCGATTTGGCTTCAGCTTTGAAGTCTGTCGGCTGAGATGGAACTAGAAATCGGAGAGTTTTGAATTTCATTTGTAACAGAACATCAACATTAACTTCAACAAATCTGCTCCCACTCTTTTTCTAGCGTAACAAAAAAGAACCCGAAGACGGTATGTGGTTTTATATCTATCTGTATGAAATATAAAAATAAACATAGGTAAGTATAAATAATCTGACATCAGAGATGGTTATTTATATGGCTAGTAACGGTATGAGTGAAGCAAAAGGTGACAAACAGTATAAGTGGCAGACCAGGCAACAATACAAACCTCCAGTCTTGGCGATAATCTGCAGGTCAGAGGAGAGCGGTCCGTCTCCTACAGAGGTGTACGCCAAAACTTTGATATAATAAGTCTTATTAGGCGTCAGGCCCTGGATGGTTAGAAAGTTAGCATTCCGAACAATCTGTTTCTCCCACTGATTGACATGCTGACTGGGATCCATGGTGTAGTATACCCTGTAGCCCATGATCTGACCATTAGCCTCCTCAGGTTCTTCCCAGTGGATAATAGCTGTCGTAGCGCTTAGCATACGGCCTCGGACTTGGCGAGGAGCTGTGCTGGGTGCCTGTTCAGCAGTTTTGGCCTCTATTCCTTCACTGGAGGGTCCACGACCAATGTTGTTTACTGCAACCACTCGGAATTCATAATCGGAGTATGGACTGAGGCCACCCACACTGTAGCGAGTGGTGGCTACACCATCAATCTCTTTATATGAGTCTTCTGAATATTTTGACTTATGTTGAATGATGTAATAGGAAACTGGCTCCGGGTTCCCAGAGTCCCATGTGAGAGTGATGCTGGTTGCTGTGCGTTCAGTTACCACAGGAACACCTGGTGGCTTGGGTAAAGCTACAATGAAAATATAATGCTTATTTATATTTACTCTTGTGAATGAACTCATGCAATTTAAACAAAAGCAGAATAAAAATAAAAACCAAGAGCAATTTATGTGTTGAGGTCTTTGTTTAGGAACCAATTTTAGAACTTAAGCTTGATTCTTTCTGTTATTACAGCTGGACTATTTCAGGTACTCTGCCTAGTGTGTTTCTAGAACTCCAGCTCCTGAATCTGGAAGTACACATCGAAGGTTTTATAGCAGCCTAAATACCAGGGGTGGGCAATCTTAGTCCTGGAAGGCCAGTGTTCTGCAGAGTTTAGCTCCAACTTGCCTTAACATACATACCTGTATGTAGCAAGATCCTGATTAGGTGGTTTAGGTGTGTTTGATTAGGGTTGGAGCTAAACTCTGCAGGACACCGACCCACCAGGATCGAGATTGCCCACCCCTGCTAAATACAGACCGGTATTTTGATTCAAAATTTGATTTCAATTGACTCAAGAAAGTCATTTTGTTGTAATACATTAATTACACTGATCCTAGGAGACAAACAAAAGATGAACTGGTTCCAAATAATTGGAAAAGTGGCAGATTACTGGTTAAAATATAGGACAGCTGATCAGATCATTATAGATTAAATTCCCAGCACTGCAAATCTACCACTGCTGGGTCTCTGATCTAAACTGCTTAGTTGGATAAAAGTGAGATTAAAAAATATGCAAGATAAATAAAATTTAATTAAAAATATTAATATTAAATTTAAAATACTAATAGCTATTAGCTTTTATCAGCTCGTTATTAAAATAAAATTTAGATAGAAATGTGTAAATAAATGTATATATATTTGCATAGGCCTGTAAAACCACATTTCTAGTTTAATACCTTTAAAATACAAAGCCTTTAATATATTTTGTGTCCAAAAAAATGCTTATATAAAAATGAAAATATAAATGAGTTATGATTTCTAATTACAATACAGTTAAGCATAAGGCATGATTTCTGCAACTATCTGTAGGCTAAACATTGCTAAGCACTCGTACAGTTATTAGCATTCATGAAGCTTGTATTTGCTCCTGGAGCAGTGCGAGCTGAAGGTTACCCTTCACCCCAGACAAACAGAGGCAGTGCTCTGGAACACCGTTCGACTAATGTAAAACAGAAAAGAGCCTAAAGCCTTGCCAGAGTCCTGCAGGTTAAAAAAAAAAGTGAGGGTGACAAGGTCTCTCTGGAAGACGTGGTGTGTATCAGGGTTTGTTTAGGAGGCAACAGAATGTGAACTGGGTGTGATTTATGAGTTTATTTCAGCAAGTATAATGTAAAGGGGCAGATATGGGGCGATGTGGTTTCTCTGGAGGCCATCAGCCATTAATGTGACGATAATTCTTAGCCCGAGAGACTGTGACTAACTCTGTTTTGTCGTGTCTGCTGGCAGGATGTGTGGCTGAGTGGGTATGTGTCCTTTTTTTACATAGACATAAATATTTTTACCTTCACGAAGCAACATATTTATATGTGTAAAGCAACAAAAGCTACTTCACAGACTAAACAGTACTTTGTAATCCTGCAATTTCATGCTGACTGGAATACAAAGTTTTGGCTACTGCAGAAATTTAAGACACAATATTACAACTGCTTTGAATGTCTAAAAGAGTCAAATCCTTTGATCTTCAGTATATTTTTAATACACTGCTAAAGTCACCTTTGACTGTTATCTGTGCCACTGCTTCGATGACCCCCAGCGTGGACATGGCTACGCAGGTGTAGTTGGCTGACTGGCGAACATCTGTGAGCTCCAAGACGTTTCGCCCAATTGGCATGTCGTCCTCCGGGGTCAAGTCCTCTGAGCCCAACATCCATTTGACATAGGGCATAGGTGAGCCTACTGCCACACAGGTGATGTTCACACTGCCCCCTGGCATGATCTCGCTATCCGTGGGTGGGATCGAGAAACGTGGTGGAACCCGGCGAACTGCAAAATAATATGTGGGGTTGAAGCAACAATTTGTGGAAACTTAATACAGAAACCAATGGTGCTCACATTTACTAGTATCATGGTGCAGTTTGGGAAAACTCTTCATGTAGTCAAATATTTAGCAGTTATTTGATTGGTTTGATTGGGTTTAAGGCAATAGAAAGAAAACGAATGCATTCACTTACGAATGATTTTCACTTTAAAAATGCACATTTTGCAAGTAATTTGTGTTGGCATATGAAACATTTTCGGCATACGAAAAAAACGAATATTATTAAACAGCGGCTAAATTGCATGTGCAGATTTTCTGATATTTTTTCAGTCAACAACATTGCCATTTAGATAACAACATTGCCTTCAGCATGTGTTCAAAAGGTAATTTTCTTTTTTTAAAAGGTTGGCAGAGTGGGTCTATTCATTTTAGATTTTTCTAAAAGTTTTGATTGATTTTATATGAAAAAATATAAATGTTAGAAATTGGCAATATTAGTTATATTTGCATGGGCTAATATGGATTAGGGGGCTGCACGGTGACTAAGTGATTAGCCTGGTTGCCTGACACCAAGAAGGGCCCAGGTTCTTATCCCTGGCAAGGATCTTTCTGTGTGGAGTTTGCATGTTCTCCCAGTGCTTGCGTGGGTTTACTCCGGGTTCCTCCCACAGTCCAAAAACATGCATGTTAGATTGATTGTCGATTTTAAATAGCCCATAGAAGTTAGTATGTGTGTGGTTGTTTGTCTGTATGTGGCCCTGTAATGGACTGTTGATCTGTCCAGTACCCTTGCTGTCACCTAATAAAAGCTGGGATAGACTCCAGTAAGTCCCTGTGACCCTGACTAGGAATAAGCAGGTATAGACAATGGATAGATGGATCATATGCAGTTACATTATTTCTACATATGCATTAATAATTCATTTCCAGAATGACTTAAATTCATATGCCCATTTTCCACTGTATTGAATTTAAATATTCAATTTTAAGTGCAGCCCATAAGCAAAAGTATATATTTTTTGATTGCAGCATCTTTTTAAATTTGACATCCACTGACTAGGTCAAAGTGTGACGATCTCTATGTAAAGAAATTCATCTTAGTGATTTCAGACTCTTTGCAGGAAGCCTAAAGTTAAAATTAAATGTTTTTGTGAAACTTAATTAAAATGTTTCAAAATGAACAAATCAACGTATGTATAAGCATTTTTTTTTTTTTTTTGCCAAAACGTACTTTTTAGATCAATTTATCTCTCTGCCGATATTTGAGAGATTTTCCCAAAGTGCCTCCATTATAAAGTCACTGTAGTGCTGTCATTTTATTTTCCCCATTTGCACCATCTACACTCATCAACCTCAACTGATCATTTTAAACTGTTTATCATAACAAAGTTCTGGATTTTATTCAGTCCATTGATCAATCGCTTGAGCATTGATGGTCTGATGAAAAAGTCCATACAAACACGTACATACACCAGTCTATTTCGCACAGGGGTTTTCAGCAGCTGACACACAAGTCATGCATGTAGGGGTTCCGATCTAGTCCACATGTAAAATACAACACAGAAAGGGAACTGAAGGAGCGACGACATGCTCAACCTCAATGCTGCGTTCTTCCGTTTGATGTGAAGGAATGTGCTGCCTCACATTACCACATCAGACAGACATAACACACTTCATATAAAATAAAAAAAAAAAAAGGAAAAGGAGGGAAAAAGTGAAAGTGATCTTTAAAGAAATGGAATTGGGCAGGAAGAATTTGAGACAGAAATAAATGGCGACATGGGTGAAAATGAAAAAAATATATAAATAAAATTAATGGAGAGATAGAAAAGTTAGTAAGAATTAAAAGAATGAGAGATAAATAAACAAAAGAAAAATAGTAGTGGAAGAATAAAGAGACACGTTACAGGAGGATGTTACAGGAAATGAACAGGAAGAATGTTACAGGAAATGAACAGGATTATCAGTAAAAATGAGCCGGACTGAGCTCTGGGCAATATGAGAAGGATAACAAGAAAGGAAGTGAGTAGACAAGCAAGACAGGAAATCAGTCAGAGGCAGGAAGTGGGTTCGAGCTTTTTATTCAGGAGCAAAACACGGCGGACAGCAGACGCTCAGGCAGAACAAGAAGACTCAGGGGCTCATCAGTGTTTCTGCTTAGTACACGGTAAAGTCTTTCCAAATGGTTCCATACTAAATAAATGGCTTAACTTTTTCTTTGTTTGCATTGATTTTTCTCTTTGCTGTCTTTTTTCAAGGCCGCTGTGTTGGGAGTACATCAGGAATGTTTGCTCATGTGTTGTGGGAGAAAAGTTTATGCCTCATCAGGGTATAAATGAGATCCTCCCACTGCTAGATGAACGTTAATTAAAACGGCTTGAGCTTTGTAACACTGACTTCTCGTTAAAAAAGGCACTTCAATCCTCGACTAGTGAATTTTCATTAAAAATTTGTTTTATAAATTTTTTTTTTTAAATCACTGTGAGCAGAAGAGTTGGAATGATAATCGTGGATCCGAGGAAAAGAAAAAGGGAACGAAAGACATAAAAACCTGCACAACTCATTCGGCGACAGTTGCCTGAGCTTCACTAAGGAGGAATTCTTACATTATTAAATACAACTTTTTGCTCCTATTATATTTTAATTAATATTCTATTGAAGCCTGCTCCCGGAAGACATAATGTTATCCCGTTCATTTGAATTCCATTACATTAGTCAAGTCTGCCGGATGATGCTCGACATACATCATTCTTTCATTAGTGGCCCATTAAGTGTGTGGAAGCCAAAATCCTTCACGGAGCCAGGAGCAGGAGCAGGAGCGGGAGATCTGGGCATGGCGGATTAAAGCCTTGGCTAAGATTTGCCACCCTTCAGTTTTTATTAAAACAAACCAGGCAGAGGCTTTAACGTGTCCCCTGAGCGAGAGATCAGCGAAAATACAATTCATGTTGGCATGTTATCCAAAAACCAATCAGAGTCTGCAAAGCAGGGAGGGTGGGCGGGGTTATTCTCTGTGTGATGATTTAATGAGGTCGTGTTTCGATACTCACAGGATTAATTTTCTGTTCTGGCAAAAAATGGTATACAAAACATTTTTTTTTTTTTTTTTGTGGTTGTGGTGGTGGTGGTGGTGGTGGGGGTTGGATTGTATTTGTTAATCACATAAAATTCCTAAAATTCTACTTCCGATTTAATGAAATGAAATATTTAAATAAATTGAGTTTTTTTTAGATTTAGTTTTACAGCAATGTTTTGGCAGTTTGTAAGATGTTTGTTAGATAGTTGTTGTAAAAATACCGAAGGATTCCAATTTGTCTTTGGTTATATTTTAAGATTTTATCAATACATTTATAAGGATATTTTACAGATTATTTACCAAATGAATCACTTTTTTTATGTTGCTCAGGGCAGCACGGTGGCTTCGTGGTTAGCACGGTTGCCCGGGTTCGATTCAACAATTTCTGTGTGTAGTTTGTGGATGTTCTCCCTGTGATTGTGTGGGTTAACTCCGGGTTCTCCGGTTTTCTCCCACAGTCCAAAAACATGTATAATTAGATTGATTGGTGATTCTAAATTGCCCATAAGAGTGAGTGTGTGTGTGGCCCCTCCTGCCTTTCTACCCTTTAAAGATGGCTGGGATAGACTCCAGCAGATCCCTGTGATCCCGAATAAGGTAATAAGCGGGTATAGAAAATGGATGGATGGATGGATGTTACTCATTATCAATAACTAATATAATCTTCAGTAGCATCTTTATCATGTTGAGAGCCGTAAAGCATCATTAGTCATTATGTTTGAAAATACCTACTGCAGAGATATGATTGAAATGATAAAAAGATTTGTAGGAACTAAGCAGGAACACTGACATAAAGTGTAAAAGCTAGCAGTGGTTGAGGTCAGTAGTTGGCTCAGCACCTGTACATCATGCAAAAGCCGCATTCGGGGAATAAAACAATAATAACACATTCCTTCTTCACATGCGGCACTTTTTTGAGGGTTTTTAGACCATGTTAGCCAAGACCATGTTAGCCTTCAGCACAATGAACAAAACAAAAGGAGATAAAGTGGACCGTATCCATAACAACAATACAATACAATACAATACAATACAAGAAACCGAAAAAAAAAGGTAGGAGTTTACACATGTGGAATCATTTTAGTCGTATTTATAATAGCTGTGGTTCAGTTCAATACAACTACTTGATGGCATTTCTCTATTTTTCTCGTCTTTTGAGTACTTTGCGTTTAGTACATTGATATGATTAGAAAGGAAAAAGCATACCAACCTTCTCGCAGCTCTGGGGAATGTAGGAAATTTTGGTGCGACACAATGAAATGACAAAAGGAGAAAAAACAGGGGAAACACAGAGAGAGTAAAGATGCCATGTATAACTGCTTCTCATAAACATCTGTTAGAGGAAGGCCACCCGGTACTTCGGGGAGAATCCTACACTTCTGCATTAAGAGAAACAGACTAGCTAGCGACAAAGGCATTACACAGCAAAATCAGCGGTGTTACATTAACACCTGGAGTGGACACAACTCCGCATATCAAATAAACGAACTCGGTAAAGTCTATCGTTTCTATGGAATATTCTAAGTTCCAGGTGACAGGAAGTAGTTTGCTGATCAATTTATCAGATGCAATTAGCTATCTTTGGCTAAGAACTATTTAATAGAGACTATTATTCATTAACACTGTTGTTAATTGATAATATGCTGTAATTAAAGTAATTAATGATTATCAAGGGGTTTTTTGATGACATCATTCAACTTCCCCTTCTGATTTTGCTGTGTAGGCTTTAGGGTAAGATTAAGGGTTTGTTCACACTTGTCATGTTTGGTTTAATTTAAAACAACGCAACACGGACCAAATATATCTAATCGGACCAAAAACAGGATGTGATGTCACAAAGTGAGAACTGCATGTCTTTGATTTCAGAACACGCAAGGAAACCTGGTTCGACACATAAAAGAACTCATTAGTTGGATGAGTGGTCGGAAACGCCATCTCGTTGCGGCAGATCTTGGTTTTTTGCATATAACGAAGAAAATCCTGGTGCTGTTTTACACATTTTAGGAGTTTATCATTAAAAATAAAGCCAGGATGAGCGCATTTAATCCACATTACAGTATCGTCTTGGATATTAAGTTCTGTAGCAAAATAATCGCCACAAAAGCCGATCAATCAGGTTGCGAACGTATCACTATGCTTTTAGCTGTGGTATCTTTAGTTTTGGGGACGAGGACTAAAAGTAACGTTTTTAATTTTTGGCACCGGACCAAATAAACCAAAGGAAATGACGTGCAAGTGTAAACACACCCTAACATTCCTAATACACCACTGTTATTTATTTATATAGAATATCTGCAAATATTTCTTTATATATTCATCATTTATCTCATTTAAAATATCAACATATTAAATTAAATTTGATAAAGTTACTTTAAAGTTAATAATAAAAAAAAAAATTATGTAAATCTTACTTTTTGGCTGTGTGAAAAAATTACAATAATTAAATATTTAAAAAAAAATATATATTAAACAATAATCACTCAAAATTAGAGAATATTTAGGAATTACTGTGTTATTACATTAAAAAATGTTTGCATAATTATAATAAATCTAATTTATATTTTAGATGTCAATGTAATTCAACCCGTTTGACATTCGTAATAAAAAAGAAAGGAAAATTTGATGATTTAGAAAATTTTAAATATATTTTTGACATTTCTTGATAAAGATTTTAAACATACTCACACATAACAAAGCTCATATAGACTCTACTGTCCCAAATAACTACACTGGCTTGGTGATATACTACGTAAATGATATACAGTAAATGTCCAAAAGAAAAAAAAAACACTTTATAATTTATGGGATGTCATAATTATTCCAATAAATCAAATAAATAGAAGCATCAATGACAAATTTAGCTTTGTGTAAATTCTCACACACAAAGTCAAAGGGTTAATAAGGGGTTTCATAACAAGTTTCTATTTTTTGAGGCACACCCCCGTTTCCTTTTTTTTTGTCTTGACTTTGTTTAGATTTTTTCCCTTTGTTATCAGTGAAAAGAAAGTCAGGATAGAGAGAAAGAGTTGAATTGGGCAAGCTGTAAAATTAACAAACGGACAACTAAAAAAGAATAAAAAATAAAAATAAACATTGGTATAACCCATAAAGCTTAGGGGTGAGTGTCATTAGTGTCACACCAGGCAATTAAGTATGCATTAACAAAAAAAAGAAAAAACCCAACAGGTTCATATCAAGGAGGGAAAGTCAAATGTGACAAACATACTTACAAAATTTGTAGCCAGGAAACTTTGGACCCATTAATTCTGATCATTTTTTGTATATGTATATATATTTAATATATACATATTTAAACTTTACATATAAACTTTATATACTGTATATAGTTGCCCTGTAATCAGCACAGAGTTGCCCCGGTGGGCTTTCCTACCTCGGACATATAAGTTGGCAGGAGCTGAGTAGCGGGTGCCATCATTATTAGTTGCAACACACTCGTACTTTCCTTGGTCTGACTCCTCGCTCTGTTCGATCTGCAGTGCTCCTGTATGGTGGGAAAGAGTACGGGGCAGATTCGGGTGTTAAGGTGAAAAATCGCACATTGAAGCTAAGCAAACCAACGTTTCTGTTTCTGTCACATGGGCATTTTTTTTCCCTCGCTCACACATTTACAATTTTTGTAAATAAATAACTAGATAGAGATGCGAAATCGGACTAACTAACTGCTCTTGTCTGACATTTCGAAAAGAAAAGAAAAACATTCGACGGAATGCATTAAATCTGCCACCTGCTGATATCTGCTGGATTCAGGCGGAACCATTGAAAAAAAAACAAAAAAAAAACAGCAACAACAACAAAAAAAATAAAAAAGTCACAAACCTTTTCGAACGCTCGCTGTAAAAATGAGCAACGGCCCTCATTTCTAATGCAGTGCCTGATTTCTGTCTTGTTGCATCACAGAAATTAAAAATTTCAGTGATTAACATTTGTAATATATTTGCAGAGTTTCAGGTGCAACAGTGAAGCTTTGGCATGTGCTGATAATCATTTATTTTACACAAAGTCATAATGAATAATAGCTTCTTTTTATTCTTATAATGAGATTAATTTAATTTCACTGCAGAGAAGATTAAATACTTGGGAATGTTTTTCATTTAGAAATGGCCAAATACAAAAAAAAAGAAGATTTTTCGATCTATATTTAAAAAAAAAATGTATTATTGGAAATAAAAAGATGGGATTTTAAATTGCTATGAAATTAAAATATCAGCACGTGCCTAGTGTGAATTTCTGTCCATTTTAGATTTCGAACCATTAGCTATTTTTTTAGCGCACTGCAGTAGACATTTAAGGCAACACAAATTACGCACTGATCATTCCCTGCTTACAACACACTGTACAAATCACACTGATGGAAAAGGAGAACATACAGTCTACATGTTGCAGGGTTTCGGAAGCACTTTAGCTCTTGCTTTAACGTGACTTGGATGCTATTTGCTAGCATTGCCAGGACAATTAAAGAAAAAAGAAAAAAAGAGAAAAAAAAAAAAAAAAAAACGGATTTAAGATTCGAAGGGACAGAATAGAGCCCTGCAATATACAACACCTGACAGGACTGTTCAGCATGGGAGAGGATGAATGACACTGCTTCAGGGCAGCATGGATCAAACGAAAAAAAGGATTACAGTATACAAAAGCAGCATAACCAGGGAGGACCGTCCAAAAAAAGACATTTGAGTAAGAAAATTTAGCATCTTCAATCAGACGTTTCGAATGAATCAAAGTTGGCCAATGACTCGTAAAAAGTATTGAAAAATTTTTTGGTGACAAAAAAAAATGTTTTTTTTTTTTTTTGCTGCTTGGGCTTTAAAAAAAAATGCGTATTAGGAGATTCATTGTCATCCAAACCATTACATCACCCTCTGTCCCAAAATGATTGACATGCAAGTCAAGAAATGTATGTCAGTGCAACTTACAACCTTTTGACAACCCTTAGCTGAAAAATAAAATGCAGGTGCATTAGAGGTCAAAATTTAGGTCAAAATGGCCGACAAGAAATCAACCAACCACTGCCATAGCTTGTTCAAAGCTACAAACGACACCCATAAAAATCCACCAATGGGATTAGCAGTGTGGTGTCACATGACCAAAGGAAAAACGTTTTTGAATATATATGTATATATATGCATCAAACCACATCGCCACCTCCTGAGTTGCTCGACAAAAATCACAAAACGGCATCTCAGTTTGCTCTGCCAGCCCCTTTTGTTAGCTTTTCCCCAACCCTGAAGAATAAAAAAAAATCAAAACGTCAAAAAGGAAAGCCTTCAACCCAAGAAAAGTAAGAAGGAAAAAATAGGTGGTAGAAGAAAAAAAGCACCGGAGAAACTTTATCAAAAAAGTGGTTGTATGGGCTTTTTTTTTAGAGAAGGGTACAGGTAGAGGAAAGCACATAGAGATTGAGAATTGAAAAAGTTAAATAGACAATAATTTTGCTGGAAAAAAAAAAATTCTCGTGGCAGAGGAGAGGCGAGAAGTTGTCCATGAGTCCGTCATCGTATGGCACGAGTGTGCAAGAACAGCTAAGGGGGGAAAAATGTTTGGTTGTTTTAGTTGGACAAAAAGAGGGACACATGAGTCGCTATGGCCAAAAAGAAAGACAGAACAAAAGCAAAAAAAAAAAAAAAAAAAAAAAAAAAAAAAAAAAAAAAAAAAAAGAAAAAAAAGAAACATAACCGAAAGAAAAAAAAAAAAAAAAAAAAAAAAAAAAAAAAAAACGCCACTGGATATGCTTCTTTGTGTCACAGTAAGCATATCACGATTTATTAATTGGGAAAAAAAATTGAGGTATGAAAGCAGATGGAAACGGAAAGAGATGGAGAGGGAGGTGTTCGGGGGTTTAGGTTTAGGGGAAAAGGGGAGGATGAGGGTAGGGGGCGGAGCAAGGGATGATACAGGGGTGATGGGATGAAGAGACGAGACATATACATGGAGGCGGACGGGATGGAAGGGCAGCGAGAATGAAGTTTAGTTTTTCATTCTGTGAACTTTGGTTCAGCTCTCTTACCTCGTATTGGAGTACCACCTGGGTGGATAATATGAATGCAAATAAGATTGGAAAGAAGAAGCATTAGTACGAGAGGAAGGAGGCTGGGGGCTTTGGAAGAAGAATCAAATTAGCTTTCTTTTTCTGTTTGCTTGTTTGTTATTTTTTTGTGCTTAAAACAGAGTATATTTTTTAAAAAAAGGTACTGAGATAAAGAGAGAGAGAGAGAGAGAGAGAGAGAGAGAGAAAGACTGAGTTCCTCGTTAAAAAAAAATAAAAAACACAGGTAGGTTAATTATTGGAAGCAGTTTGGAAGGTGTTACACTGGTTACAAGGAAAGGTGGCATTTTGTAGTCGTTAAGAGGGAGTTACGATCGCTAATATTTGGAATTCTGTTCATCAACTGGATTCAATTACATGTGTGTGGAACAAACCACCATAGTGTCTAAAGGGGGGGGGGAGTGGGAGGGGTGTCAGTGATTAAAGGAACGTCCACACATGGAGGGACACATTCGAAAAAAATCTTTGCTCATTTGTCATTTTTACTCAGTCTTTACAATTCGTTTTCATATGTGTCCTTAACCAGGTGCGAGTGATTGGTGTGTGTGTGTGTGTGTGTGTGTGTGTGTGTGTATATATATATATATATATGTGTCTGCTATACATCTGCTATACATCTGTTAACTGAGCTACCTGTTAGTAAAATGCATGCCATGCATTTTAAGTAGAGTTTGAGAGACATAGAAACATTAGTGGGGGTGGTGTGTGTTTCAGAGCTACGCACTTACCAAAAGACTCTGGAGATTTAAAAAAATACGGAGAGAAGAAAGACAGCATAGAAAATATGATTATATTCCTTATGTTGAGGAACAAGCTAGTTTTTCTTTTTTTTTTTTTTGAGACAGTTCATTCTTAAGACTCTATTGCACAGCAGAATAAGAGGCGTACATGTAAAATCAATCAATAATATGAATAATAAGGGTTATAAGATAGGGTCACACAGTGCTGCTGACAAGAAGAGAAAGGAAGTTAAGCAAGACTAGTGAAGACAAGACACGGTAAAGAGTTTAGGTGATCACACAGATCAAATTATTAGGTGGAAAGAAAGGATAGCTTCCCCGTAGCTAAGAAAGCAAACTCTGCTAATCTGGAAGAGGGCAAGAGGTGGGTGAGTGGGGCTGATTTGGGAGTGGGCAAGGGTTTTTACAGGAGAAGCAAAAATCTGAGCAGAGTAAAAAAATTCCAGGGGGTTGGGGAAAGCTTCACACGAGCACACAAACACACTACTGTGGCTACGGAATTCTGGGAAAATCTTCCGGTCTGCCAGTAGTCTATCCATTACTCCACTCTTAAAGGGAAATATTTTAAATTAGGGGAGGTAAATGCAACCCTGCCATTACATTAGAAGCTTATAATAAGTCGCCGATGTCGTCGCGGGGGGGGGGGTTTTTTTGGGGGGGGGGGGGGGGGGGGGGGGGGGGGGGGGGGGGGGGGGGGGGGGGGGGGTTCATATGGGCGTGGCCTGAACCACATGTGGGCGTGGCTTTTTGTGAATAATATATAAACACGTTGTTACACACACAAAAAAAGCTTCTGTTCACGGATCAGTAAAAAAAACCTTGTTTTTTTTATGGAAGTTGATTCCAGATATGAAAAAAATATTGTGAATTTTCCATGCCTGATTTTATTATTTCTAACGTAGATGAGAGAACCAACCAATCAGCTTTCTTACGTTTTCTGGTACAATAAACTTTAGCCGTGAATTTTTTTTTACTTTTATTTGTAAATAAATTTTGTAGAAAGGGTAGAAATCCATTGCTGAAATTTCTTTGGTGTAATAGAGAGTGCAGCTGATGGTTGCTTAGCAATGACATACAGCTACCGGATCGGAAGCGCTTCGGAATACGGTGCACGTAGCGCTTTCCATACGGTTTTTTCAGCTCAATTATTTGCCCGTTTTCTTCAGACCCCAAAAGAATATAAACATAATGAGACATTTACTGACTACAGCATGTCTCAGTGTTTTATTTATTATAATCCACAGCGACTGGCCAAAGACTAATCATTTATATCGATCAATATTGATATCGAGCGATGAGCTATACAACTTTTTATCCGTTTATAGTTACATTTTATTTAAAGAGACAAAAAAAATGCAGGAAATCATTCTTCCTAAAAGTTTAGAATGCTTTTCTTAAAATTTTTGAGATATTGTGATCTCTTTTATGTCGTTTTTGTATCTTTTTTCTTACATACAATCTTAATTGTTATAATTTACAAAATAAAATAAAAAAAAATTACAATTTACAATTTTACAATTTACAATACAGACTCATTAAAGTATGTTAAAGTCGATTGTCCACCGTACAGTATATATCGCAGCATCCTGAACGTCAACACCTCCTAAATAGATCAGATTTAAATGGCTCTTTTTAATAAATAGCTATAAGACGTTTAATCTGAGGTACAAACTGAGGACACCATGTGACATGGTGTGAGCTTAGCGATCGATCGGCATTAAAAAAAGAAATAGAAATCCTTTTATTTTGCTTGCTAGTGTGATCGCAGGGTTACATGGACGCAGGTCAACCAACAGCCTTCAGTTATTTTAATCAGCTTTGCTCTCGGATTGCTTTAAAAGTCACACATGGACTCGTCGTCATTTGTTATCTTGGACGAATATAATAAGAAAACAGCATGAACCATGTGAAGGTGGGGAGGGGGTCAGGGAGGTCCTTTTTTTTTTTCTGAATGAAGCCCAATGTTGAAAAATTAGTCATTATAAGAGAAGAAATTGAATGTAAAAAATAAGAACGAGAGAAAAGAAACACACAGTATGGCTGGTCACTTACTGCGATGAAGCAGTAGAAGGTACAAGTAAAAAAAAAATTATAATAATAAAGAATGATATAAAACCTGCTAAGTGTGCAGTCACAGCAGTGAGTTATGGGTAATAATGAAAGCGCTGAACAAAATAAAAAGACCCCTCAAAAGCAACACATATGGGTGTACAAATGCACGCCACACACACACTCACCCACACACACACTCTCACACAACACAGAGAGACGTATGGCATTATTGACATCAAAATAACAAAGATCTAGATGAGAGAGAGAAAAGGTTATAATTCAAACTTAAAAACAGGAGAGAAAGAAAAAGGAATTTCCGATTCTTTTCTTGGCAGAAGGATGAAGAACTTTACCTGATCGGAGCTGTTTAATTCTGCCATTGTTGTTGCTGGTGTTAACAGGAAGAAAATCTTTAAACCAGGAGATGTCGGGGTCAGGGTTCCCGCTCGCGGCACACAGCATGGTGGCGGTGCGCGTTCGCTCCACTACCTTCAACTGAGGACCCATGTCTATGGTGGGGAATCCAGAAGGTAGCTGGTCCTCTGAAACACACACACACACACACACACACACACACACACACAGCAAATTACTTACATGATTTTGATTTGAAATAACCAACATCAGCTTATGCACTGAGAGAGAGAGAGAGAGAGAGAGAGAGAGAGAGCAATTTCACTTTACCAATTAACACCTCTATTGTAAAAGCCTCAGTATTGGGATGCATTAGAATTTTTTTTCCTGGTCTTTTAAAACTAAAAGGAAACAAACAAAGCAAAGTGCTACATTATAAAAGCATTAACTACAATTTTTAAATTGAAATCACATCCTTTTTTATTAAAACATCATTTTTCAGTTTTTGATATAAACAAATGTGCAATATTCTTTACTACCTTTTTTAACACACAACTGGAAGCGTCTGTCACCAAAACAAATTCTTTGTACGCGCAAACCTACTTAGCAATAAAGTTCTTTCTGATTCGGATTCTTTCTGATTCTGAACTGGGCTGAAGCAGTTTTACTCTGATTAACCAATGAGAGGATGGAAAGATGCTGACGTCATTGTACATCAGCTAGTGGGACTCGGGGGGGTGGACTGGGGTGAAATCTGATTGGTTAACTAATTAGCAATTTGCCACTGCTAATATAGTTTATATTCCATGGGCGGCACTACTGATTCTGAAGGCTTTGGGTAGATTAGATTAACACGGCAGCACATAGAAACTGAAATCTGATTGGACTAAAAAATCTAACATCCACCTACACGTACTAGAAGCAGCGCATTTAATAGAACAAATATTAGAAATTAGGTTGTAAATGTAGGTCAGTGTTTCTGATAGTGTTTAGGCAGCAGAGAAGGACTTAGTGCCCCCGCCTGCATGCGAGTGCGGTGTACAGAGACTGGATCATCATAAATCTATCAGCGTTGTCTGGATCCTGACTCTGCCCACGGTTTTTACCTCGGCTCTAAAAGCCTCCTTCTCTTCTATGTCATATTAATCTTTTTTTCCTTCAATTCCGAGTATTTATTATCATGGATATAAAAGCTGGCACCGATCTCCATGCGCTATTGTACTTGAATAATGAGTCCTAATTAGGAGTGTGTGTGTGTGTGTGTGCGGCTGTGCTCGACAGTCACACTGTTTTTGTTCTGTGAGATGTGAAATCTGATAAGTGGCGCAGCACGGCAAACATCATCTAAAAGCGAGCACACACACACACACACACACACACACACACAAAACAAACCCAATCTAGTACAGATAAGCTCCTGACAGGCCCTGAGGGCTTTGGACAAAGAGCTCACTGAGGACGACAACAGTGCCGACAGGAAAAAAAACCCACAATACACACACCCCGCTAAAAACACACACACCCTCACACACACACTTCACATTCAACCTGCATTCTGCCCAAAGGGTAGTGTAGCCAGGGTGATGTAAATATACAAAAAAACATGAATGGAATATTGAATAGTGAGGGGCAGGATTGGGCACTTTGTGAATCGTTCTTCCTGTTGTGGTATGTGTCTTTAAATCTTATGCTTTAATCTTTTTTTCTCTCTCGTTCTTTTATTTCGGTGTTTTGAAGCTGTTCCTGTTATTAATTTAGCCTGAGAGGAATTATGTGGAAGATGGCGCTGTACTACGACCTTTATGGCCGAGCTCCGATCGCACTGCTGGCTGAGTCAGTGAGTCAAAGCGAGAGCAATCCACAGCCTTTTCTTTAACCTCAGCAGGTACAGTGGAACCTCAGCATACCAATTCCCTCCCTTACGAATTTTAGCCCCTAGAATTTAAATATTGCTAAGAATTTGCATCAGCACACAGAAAAAATTCTGCATACAAACCAAGTTACACGTATGTCCGGAAGCCGTTCAAAACTTGGTTGCATCAGTGGAAAGCCAAGCCAAACCAACCGAGGTGAGTTTACCAATTTTACGAAATTTTTCGGTCAGCAAAAGCTGTTGAGCCAAAATACTGACATTTTCATTTACATTCGATTTTCCTCCCTTTTTTTGTTGTCTTATCGTGGTGTGCGTCCATTTATTTCATATTTCACTCCATTTACATGTTTTTTTTAGGTTTTGATTGTTTTTATATGCAAAAATATGATTATAGTGTAGGAAATTCATAATATTGGTCCTAATATTGCCTCCAGAACCAATTAAAGTCGTATGCTGATGTTCCACTGTACTTTGTTGTTTTCTAAAAATTAACAAATAAGGAATAAATACATTTGGTTAATTATTAAAGACACTTTGTGTACTTTGTGTGTACAGACTAGCGCGTCGACATGTACATGTTGCACTCGGAGTGACCAGAGTTCGAATCTAGCTTGGGTCTTTTCCTGATCCCATCCCCTCTCCTCTCTCCTATATCACTTGTCCTCTGCTCTTAACAAAGGCAAAAATGTCCATAAATACCTTATCTTTAAAAAAGAAGAAGACAATCAGTTGGTTTACAGTTCGACAAATGCCTGGCAAACTATTTTGTGGTTAAATTAACCTGAAAAGTGAAAATCTTACAAATAAACAAGGCGGTGTGTTAAACATTACGTATCTATCTTCAGTTTTAGTGATAACGATCTGCCTTTGACTATACTACGATAACATCAACAGAATGAGATCTTAGCTAAATCAGTGGAGGAGATTAAAGCTAGCTAGGTAAATACAATACATGTCCACGTTCACTTTGCTAACTAGAGGATCTTTGAGATAAAAATAAGGACTTTCGTATGAGAACCCTCTTGTGTTCTGGGTTAATACATGCAGTATTTGTATGTGAACCCTACGGGGTATGGTCAAGGTGAAGAAATACCTGAGCAGCATTTTTCTAAACTCTGTGTGTGTGATTTGAGGTGTCTAGACGTATATATAGACAACTTTAGCACAAACAGACCAAACAAAGACAACAACACAGAAGTTTAATTATTCCAAGTGCGGACCTATCAGAGGTTTTTCAAACCCAGCGGTCTTTAAGGAAACGTAGACTAAAAATCTGGACTGTGAGAAAACCTTTCCTGTGGTAGATCTAAAAGTTCTAAAGCTCTGGATTGTTGGAGAAACAAGGTTGAAACTCCACTGTTGGGCGATTGAGCTACTCCGGGGGCACTGTTTCACTGAGCTCTGACTTTGCCTTGACCCCAACTATCCTATGCTTGGGTATCTAAAGACTGAATTTCACTGTGCAGTAATGTATATGTGACAAATAAAAACTTTCTTACTTCAATATGATCACAACCATTATTGGATTTACAGCTGATTATTTTGTGTAGATGCTTTTTTTTATATACTTTACTTTCTACAGTACTGAATAAATGACTCTTCCAATTATTGTTCAGAAGCCTTTAGAAAATGGAGGTGATCCGTCTCAGGTTCCAAATCAATGACATGTCCTAGGAAAGATGTGGTATATAATAGCAACAGGAAAAGGGCAAAGCAGCTGAAGAGGTCCTCGGAGTATTTTTAGGGGAAACTGTAAACCTCCAGCTGACCTTATTGCTGTGTTCGATACAGAGAAATGGCAGGTAGAATGCTGTTTTGGGAGGATGAGACTTTCTGGAGGTTGTGGTTCGACTCCATGGTGTGTGTGTGTGTGTTTGTTTGAAAAGGATGAGATGGGTGTGTATTTCAAGTGCAATTTAAAAGTTATGCTTTACTTAAAAAGTAATAAAATGAACCATAATACAGTTCATATTTTTTATACAGGGGGCTGCACAGTGGCTTAGTGTTTAGCACTGTTTCCTTACACCAAGAAGGTCCCGGGTTCGATTCCCAGGCAGGGGCCTTTCTGTGTGGAGTTTGCACGTTCTCCCTGTGCTTGCGTGGGTTTACTCCGGGTACTGCGTGTTTCCTCCCACAGTCAAAAAACATGTATGTTTAGGATGATTGGTGATTCTGAATTGCCCATAGGAGTGAGTGTAAGTGTGTGTGTGATCCTTTAATGGACTGGCGACCTGTCCAGGGTTTCCCCCTCCTGCCTTTCGCCCTTTCAGAGACGGCTGGAATAGACTCCAGCAGATCCCTATGACCCCGAACTAGTGAATAAGCGGCTATAGAAGATGAATAAATGAATGAATAAATTTTCTCATGCGGACTACTTGCTTTGTGTGTGTGTTTGCTGTCAAATCATTGAAAATAAGTTCAGGGTCAAATTCTGAATCAAATTGCAGCTAATTTAACAGCAGTAGACTGCTTTCGGTCCCTCTGGCGACGACAATCGTTGCAGGTTAGAATCGATAAACGCGCACCTTGAAGCGTCGCTGAAGTGCAAAACGAGCACACACACACACACACACACACTGTTTCATTATAAGAAAACAATGTTTGACCTTCTGCTTGCTTGGTGTGATTGCCTCAGTCAGCTGGACATGAATCTTACTGATGTTGTTCTAACACTTATTCAGGATTTCCTGCTATAGAAGAAGTTCCACCATTTTTTTTCTAATCCCTTTCTAATTCCTTTCAGGTTCTTCCAGGTTAGGTAATTATTTAATTTTTTTTACGTTTATGCTGAAAGCTTCAATGTGTATATTTAGTTCATTATGCTAATCAGTACAGCTGCAGATGCCTGAACTTCTGAGATTAGATGACGTAAACAAGTTGTAAGCATAAATAAATGAATAAACGCATTCAAAAAGTCTAACGCAATTCATTTGTGTGCACTAGTGCAGTACATCTCCTGGTGGATTTCCAAGCTTATTATTTTCTCTCAAAAATCCTAAATCTTGGTTTTTTTTTAATTTCGCCTGTGTTAGAGACGCAGGAGGAAACATTAATTGGCCGTAGGATGCCGTGCCCTTCAGCTGTTTGCTACATCAATCAAAACTAGCTCACACTCTCTAGATGCTCCAAAATGCCTCAGGTGATATTTAGAGCATCGCAGAGCTCCTCAGTGTGGATGCTGTGCTTTTCCCCCCGCTAAAGGAATAGCAATAAAAAGATGGATTCCACTTTCCCTGCTTGAGTCCTGGGGTAGACAAGAAACCTCAAAGTCTCGGCAAAGTCACGGTTAACGTAGCTGGGTTTAACCGTAGCTGAGGTTATCACAGTGATATTCAGATCAACAATCAACATATATATATGATTTTACTTACCTTAAAACATCATACATCATTATTGTTTCTTAGTTTCCAGAACTTATTTAAGAAATGTTACTCTTTTTACTCACAATCTTTTCAACAAAAATGGTGGACCAGCCTTAAACCACCAGATGATGTAGAAAATAGAAATCAAGTTCCATACTTGCTGTAAAAAAAAGGGAGTCAAACTGCATGTGAGTGAGGGTAAGTAAAGGTATGTGTGAGTATGAGTGAGGAATGATTTGTGAGTGAGTGAGTGTATATGAGTGACGGTGTGTGTCAAACGCTAAAACACCCGACAAAGTCACACTCCCCAACAGCTGGTCATTTAGTGAAACAGTGTGATCATTAGATTTGTTTGTGGAGACCTGAATGAACAGGCTGTGGTGTTTCACACACACACACACACACACACACACACACACACACACACACAAAGATTAATCACCATTACATTTATAAATCACCATGCAAATGAAAGTGGGGCTCACTCCAGCACCTCGGCTGATTAGCAGCCTCAAAACAGCAGCAGGCACCGTTTCCTCCAGCCACAATGTTAAGCAAATACCACCAATTATTGTTAATTAATTTGTGCTCACGACACACTGTTTGGTGTAGCTGCTTCAGAAAACAAAAGGGTTATTGACAAAAGCATTCAAATGCATGAATTAAGTAATATCACACACATGATGCGTGTCGGAAAGCTTTATTGTGCCGCGTTCCGGTTCCCTGACTCTGGGTTCGAACTTTAATAAATAACTTATGCCAAGCGGCAAGAAGGAGAAAAAAACAACAACTAATCTTAACGAGAAGAGAAAAAAGAAAAGGAGATAAACGTGTAGGAGGAACGATAGAGTTCACAGGATTAAAATGAAGAGAAGTGTTTGTCTTATTAGCATCTCGAAAAGCAATAGAAAAGTTCAAGCATTTAGCACTTAAATAGCATTTTATTTTAACTACTAGATATCTCGCTAATTAAAGTTAGACTTCTGTAAGCTTTTTCACTAGAACACTGTTTTAGAAGTTTTTTTAATTAGTTTTTCTTAAAAAAAAAAAATCACCTCGAGCTTCTGAAGAAAATTAGAGTAATGTTAGCTTTTATTGCTAGCTTTAACTATTTGGTCTGCTAGCTTATGTTGAGTCAAATTACTAAACGACTTCCTTTTATTGCTAGGTTTTTACTAGAAGCTAGTTAGCTAGCTAATAATGACCGAATGGCATTTCGTCTGTGATGCTAGCTGTTACTAAAAGCTAGTAAAATAGCTAATCTTGATGACATTCTAGTGATGGTAGCTTGAAAAAATTTAAAGAGGTGTTATTAAATCGTTACCAAACATATTTTTTTCTAACACATAGTAACGTTTATGTATTAATGATGGGAAAGTCGGACTGCTGCATAAAGTCTTCTCCAGCACATCCCAAAGATTTTTATTGGGTTTAATGTCTGATGTCTCATGCTCCCTAAACCGCTCTTTCACAATTTAAGCCCGATCCTGCCATTGTCATCTTGAAATATGCCCATGACATCAGAAAAGAAAAAATCCAGTGATGGAATAACCTGGTCATTTAATATATTCAGGTAGTCGGCTCATTCTTTGGGCTAATCGCTAAACCTGACCAACTGCAGCAACCCCAGATCATAGCACCGCCCCCCACCGGCGCTTGTACGGTAGGGCAATAGGCATGATGGATACATCAATTCATCCACCTCTCTTCTTACCCTGATGTGCCTATAAACAGGGTCTCATCAGACCACATGACCTTCTTCTATTGTTTCAGATCCAATCATTATGCTCCCTAGCAAATTCCGATTCTTCTCATTAAACAGTGTTTTGTTAAGGCTACACCGCCGTTTACTTCCAGTCCCTTTGAGTACCCTTCGTATTGTGCGTGTGGAAATGCTCTTACTTTTACTATTAAACATAGCCGTGAGTTCTACTGTTATTTTTTTATGATTTGATTTCACCAAACGTTCAACTGTGTGCTGATCACCATCATTTAAGATTTTTTTTCGACCACATTTCTTCCTCGAAGAGGATGGTTCCGCACTATCCTTCCAGTTTCTAATAATGGGTTGGACAGTTTCTAACCCAATTTTATGATGATCAGCAATCTTCTTAGATAGTTTCTTTGCATGATGCATGTCAATAATTTGACTTTTCTAAAACAGATTAACATCTTTTCCACGACCACAGGAAGTCCTCCGACATGGATGTTCGAGAAGTGAGAAACTACTCACTGCATCGGTCAGGGTTAAATAACTCTTACCTATTTGTCTACCAATTTTACACGTTTTGCTCTAATTTTAACTTTGACTTATTCATTTATTTATATTTCTTTATAAAGAGCTGATCATGTACTATATAATTAATGAAAGGTAATTGACTTTCTAAGAACTGGGCTATCATCCAAATATAATTACTAAACATTCGGCCTGTTTAGCTTAGCTGGGCTTGTTTAGCTGAGATTGAGTGAGGTCGTGAAGAGAATTCGGAAAAAGGAGGAAGCTAATCTCCGCCGGGGACATGTTATTAGCGAAGGGCTAAAGCAGAACGCGTTGATCCGATTGGTTAAACTTGTCGGCAGATTTATGCTTACATTTGCTGTTAGATGGGGAAATACCGAAAGGCTGCTATTGTGCTGTTAGCACTGATCGTTCTGAATTTGTCCACTACCGAAAAATATCTCCAAGTAAATCAAACTGCAATCTCGCTGGACTTGATATTCGAAAGGGTTTTGTTTTTTTGTGTTAGCCTCAGCGCTAAAAATAAAACTCTATCTGTAGAGTACTTTCCTGCCATGGGCTGTCTATGGACTTTAATATTAGCAGTGCACATTAAGGACTGAGGCAGGACCTTTTTTTTTTTGCTTAATGTCTCTCTCTCTGTTTCTCTCTCTTTCTCTCTCTCTATTTCTTTCTCACTGTGTCAACAAAGTGAGACTTTTAACCCACAGGTTTAGGTTATTCTTTATCCAGAATTACCCTGTGGTTAGAATGTGCAACATTTTTTCCTTTTTTTCCCCCCATACAGAAGCCTAGTTCAAAAATCCCCCCTGCTGAAAAACTGATGGATTACCAACGCAGCCGTATAGCGGGAAACTTTTCAAGTATGACACCGATCCGTATTATATTTTCCGCTTGCTTTCCTGCTTTTGTGTGAAGCGCCAGGCCAAAAAGGTTTAAGGTTTAAGGCCCGGCTGCGTTCGCCTCAATCCCCCGGCTTGATAAGAGCTTTTCTGTCCACACAAAGACTCCGGCTCTCCTCTGTGGCGTGACAAGAGTCCATGTTGGCTTTTTTGGCGGCTGTGCAGTTTTGCTTGATTGCGTGACCTCAATCATGCAGAGCTGAAGGGAGGAGGATAAAGTGAAAGCAGTGTAGGCTTATACAACATTGCTTTGAGGTTTATCTCTCATCACAGGAGCAAATGAAGAAGAACCAGCTGAGGGAACGAATGATCAGCCAGCACAAGGGGTTAATAAATGACACTCTCTGCATTCTCTCTCTCTCTCTCTCTCTCTCTCTCTATCAAATGTGCATATGTTTTAATTGCACAAATTTATTTTGCTTCCTGACAATGGAACCATGCACTACTATATAAAAAATACAGAAAAAATTTGTAAAGGAAGAAAAAAACCCCAGCAAATATATAAGGGACAGACTTCCTCCAAGGTCCTGGCCTGGAAACGGAAGAATGATCAGGGTCCTGGAGTGTGAAAGATGACATTGTCCTTATGATAAATCATGCTGCCTCGTCACGTAGCAGGACTGCTAACGCACTGCCATATGGCCAGAACCAAAATGTCTGCCTTAGTAACCTCTAACCTCCTCCGTGACAGAGTAACACTGCATAATGTTGTTTCTGCTTTAACACATCATAAGTTTTTTTTGTTCTCGCTCTTGTTGCACACGATAAAACAGATTACTGAAACAAACATGGCTGCCTAACAAAATAACATAGTGTTACTGCTATATATATATATATATATATATATATATATATATATATATATATATATATATATAATAATTACATAATTACAGTACAGTATAGTGAATCAAAATGGCTGCCTTGATAAAAATAAATAGCACTAGCTCCGCTCATTCTTTCTTTCATTTTTTCTAGGAAATAAAATTGCCACCTTCCTAACACTGACCCATCATTAATATCAAAACCAAATTGTTATAGAGCTTTTATATAGCAACCAACAAGTGGGAAACAGAGAGCAAGAGAGAGAGAGAGAGAGTATTGTATTTTCACTCTTGAATTCTCCATTAGTCTTATTCTCTTCTTCTTCTGCATGTACATTTAAATAATGAGCGAGCACACGGCTAATCAAGAAAAATAAGTTTGATTTTAAGTTAGGGCCATGATTTACATGAGTGCTGATGTATTCTGAAATGCTTTGGAGATAGTAAGATGGCCGCCTACTTCCCACTTAAGTACATACTAAATTTAAGCTAATGCAACTTTACAAAAAAAGTATGTTCTATATTGTAGGAATGAAACTCGGACCTACTACATCCTCCATGTTGATATTGTCACGTGACATACCTTGTCATAGCAGCGTGAATTTAAAACTAGAAGGTGCAATTAAATTTTTTTTCCTGAGTTACTTCAAGCTACTTTAAGTATTTGACAAAGTGCTGCTTCACCTTTTTCCACCATTTTTAAATATGACGAGTCGTCGCTCTTTTGTAGGTTCATGTAACCTGTCTACTGTAAGCGTATTTCAGAATCCAGGTGTAAGTATAAGATCATCCGGTGATATACTACTCACCTCATATACTCAGTTTTATATACTATAATATAGTATGGATGCTCGTGATTTCGGACAGATCCACTCACTTACTTGCTTTGCTACTTTACACTCTACTTACCTTACTAACAAATTTCCACTCCTACTGCGACCCCAAAAATATTGAAACCTGAAGCTAAGATGGCTGCCACAGTTTCAATGCTAGTTAGCTAAAAAAAAGAAAGTCTTCTGTTGTCTACCAACAGGTATTGGTCTTCTGATCAGAAGATTGGGATTTAAATCCCAGCACCACAAAATGGCCACTGTTTGGCCCCAGATGCCTACAACTGCTGCTTCACTGGATAAAATAAGATACATGTAAGTTGCTCTGGATAAAAGAATCTACCAAATCCCAGAAATGTAAATGTAAATCTGCAAATCAAGTTTTTACTGGTCAATTGTCTTTCATATCCCAACACAAAATGCTAGACGAGATGTTATAATGAACATGTGGCCTACGTGCCTGTTGGTAACATGTCCCAAAAGTTTAATAACAACTGAATTAGTACACCGATTTTCCTCTGTGTGTGTGTGTGTGTGTGGTTCAATCCCCACACACATTCCTGTTTCTGTGAGGTATTTAATTATGTTTCCTCTGGCAGTGGAGATAGCGAATCGTTAATTACACTTTTGTCATCTCTTGAACAGAACTACTCCACCAAACAGAAGAGCTCTTCATTAACAATGCAGCTGGTTCTCCTTTGCTACCTCACGTTGTGTCAATCACGTTTACACTATGTCTGTCATATAAGTTTCTCTTGCGTTTTTCACATCCGTAGCACGAATTTTGAGAAGCGTTTTGTCAGTTCAAAGCCACCGTACAAGCAAAAGCCAAAATCCAAAATGGTGAATCACTGCTGTAGTCTACTGTATGATGGTTTCAATGTACCTTTCCGATGCTGCACTTTGGTGTGTGTGTCCATACCTTAGTGTACCTTAGACATAATGCCAGTCAAAAAATGGTTGTCTTTTGGCATCAGTATCGCTAGCAAAGTATCAAACCGAGTCACTGACATACTAAAATAAATAACAAATATTAAAAAAAGCATACAAAATTTCATACCTCAGTGTGCACCTTAAGTGCCAAAACTATGATGTCATTTCTTTCTCTATGATTTTTCTTCCTCTCCTGTACTTAATGTTTTTCTCATCCCCTCTGTCTAGGCTATTTATTTCCCCTCATACATCTTGTCATGCACTGCCTGAGCTGAGATAAGAGGGTTAAATTTTGCACCCTGATAGGTAGCTCATCTGACCACTGAGGGTTTTATTAGCACAAGGTATCGTGTTTATAATCTTATAAAAAAAAAAATACAGGGCGAAATAGTTGGAGACAGAGTTTGCCTACTTTGTGACAATTAATGTTTATGATATTTTTGTCCTAGTGAAGGAGGTGTGGCCTATGTGCCTGTCAGTCCCAGTGAAGGAGGTGAGGCCTATGTGCCTGTCAGTCCCAGTGAAGGAGGTGTGGCCTATGTGCCTGTCAGTCCCAGTGAAGAAGGTAAAACCTATGCGTCTGTCAGTTCCAGTGAAGAAGGTGTGGCCTATGCGCCTGTCAGTCCCAGTAAAGGAGGTGTGGCCTATGCTTCTGTTAGTCCCAGTAAAGGAGGTGTGGCCTATGTGCCTGTCAGTCCCAGTGAAGGAGGTGTGGCCTATGCTTCTGTTAGTCCCAGTAAAGGAGGTGTGGCCTATGTGCCTGTCAGTCCCAGTGAAGGAGGTGAGGCCTATGTGCCTGTCAGTCCCAGTGAAGGAGGTGTGGCCTATGCTTCTGTTAGTCCCAGTAAAGGAGGTGTGGCCTATGTGCCTGTCAGTCCCAGTGAAGGAGGTGTGGCCTATGCTTCTGTTAGTCCCAGTAAAGGAAGTGAGGCCTATGCGCCTGTTAGTCCTGATTAATAAGGTGTGGCCTATGTGCCTGTCAGTCCCAGTGAAGGAGGTGTGGCCTATGCTTCTGTTAGTCCCAGTAAAGGAGGTGTTTTGGGGCATGGCTTTTTATACCCAAAACTTACACATTCGTTCTTATTTAAATTAAACTGTTTGCATAATACACATAAACCGAAGGTCCTTTAAACACATAAATCCACTGTCTTATAATAAAATTGAACCTAAGTTATAAGCACTAAATCAAACTGTCTTGCGCATAAGGCCACACAGCCAACTGCCATGCACAGACAGCCAGCCGCTGTGATGCTTCAGCTCTGCTCTTTGTGCTGCGTGTGAGGTTTTTCATGATCGAGATGGTGCTATTCCGTGGTGCCAAAAATCCCCTGACACACCCAATAACGTAAATCTGTCTAATGCCGGAGAAGCACTGCTCCAGCCACTCACCCTTACACTCATCGTTCGTGTTAGCAGAGGCGATTATGTGCTTAAGTGTAAACGCGTATCGATTGACTCCACCAATAAGTCTATCGAGCTGAGTCATTGGATTTAAACTGATAGTTGTGTGTAAGACGCTCGTAAATCACACCAACACAAAGCCACACACACACACACATTTCTGCAGAGAGAGAAAGCGCTGGAGAAATTGTGCATAGCTCAAGCTAATGTTTCCTTACTTCAGTCCCCAGGCTAGGACACACAGACGTGACTAAACAACAGGAGCAGGACAGGACAAGACGGAGCGACAGGGATGATGAAGTCGAATTCTTCACTGACGCCTCGTCAGCCTATCCAGCCATGCTACAATTTTACAGTGGATTATAGACAGCTCACGTGTCTCCTTAGGATGGGATAATTCACATGCCAACGGACCAAACTAGATGACCTTTGACCTTGGGTGGAACAGCTGTAAGGGATTAAAATTTAGATCATGGCTGATATAGAGCAAATAAAGAATTCCCTAATCTCATACATATTAGTTACACAAAAAACAATCGAATAAAGTGTTTTACTTCTCTTATACTGTGGAAATCTTTATCTATTTATTGTTATATTCAATGTTGGGAGATGTCCAAAGCAGTGAAAACGCTGCATTATAAAAATTATGCATGAAATTAAAAATTTAGACTCACAAACACACACACGACTGTTAGGTTTCCTTTCCGAAATCAGTTCCTGAAATAATTCTTACATCTCCTGCTCTTTGAACGCCCTGAGTTTCAGAGCTAAGATGCTAATTCTGAGCTAACGTAGCATTAATTTGTGCAAATTGCCTGGCCAATGCAGCGAAGACAGAGTGTTTCCAGCGGGAGGCTGAATTGCGTCTCACCTTTGCTAGCCCCGGGCTTGGAGACAGTGAGTGCTGAAATTGTGTCCCTTCATTAATGATCTCAATGCATCAGAGCTGACAAGGAGTGTTGGGTTCGGCTTCGGAGTATATATATATATATATATATATATATATATACATACGGCGCAAATTATTCTCACAAAGAGAGGAAAAGAGAAAAAAAGAGAAGGGAAGTGATGCTACGAATTCAGGAAAATAATGCAAAAAAGTGGATAATAAAATAGAAAATAGTAAGAATTAGGAAAATGGAAGGAAATCAGAGAGAGAGAGAGAGAGAGAGAGAGAGAAAGAGAGGGAGAGGGAATAAATTACCAGAATAAGACATTAAAAAAAAAAATAAAATAGAAAAAAATGACATTTTGGTGTGTGTGTTTGTGTGTGTGTGAGTGTAGAAATGATTTATGCGATCTTCTATCTAAATCTTGTGTCCTCTCCAAGTCTTTCTCGGGTTTTGTAATTAATTTACGTGTTTTATTTGATGGTAAAGCGTCTCTGATGCCAGAGATTATGCTGAGTGTTGCAGCGGCAATCAGCTCTTCATTTGCTGCTTTATTTCCCAAATCCACCTTCACAGACTGCACACACCTGTACACGCAGCGTTTGGCGTGGCATAACGGTCAGACGCTGACTGAATCGATGCGAATTAAACGCCTCGAAGAGTTCACATTATCTTAACACTAGAGTTAATGACAGAACTTTTACAACCTAATTCATCATAAAGTAGGAAAAGACCATAACATGGTTTTTCTGTTTTCAGGAGGTGACACCTAATGTACGGGTCTGATGGGTACATAGGCCACGCCTTTTTTCCTAAGACTGTAGCAGATAAGCTCCTCCTTCTCTACGACACATAAGTCACACCCCTTCTTTGTGAATAAGACACACCTTCTTTTCAGACTAAAGCATTGAAGACACACCTTCTTTTCTGAGACTAAGGCATAGAAGCCACACCTCCCCGTGACTAAGGCATAGAAGCCTTCTTACATTAAATTTACAGCATTTGGCAGACGCCCTTATCCAGAGCGACTTACAGTGTTCCTCGTTATACAACTGAGCAATTAGGGGTTAAGGGCCTTGCTCAGGGGTCCAACAGTGGTGGCTTGCTGGAGCTGGGAATCAAACCCACAACCTTCGGGTTGGTAATCCAACACCTTAACCATGAGCCACCACTTTTTCTCTGAGACTAAGGCATAGAAGCCATACCTCCTCTGTAACTAAGGCACAGAAGCCACACCTTTTGTGAGACAAAAATAAATAAGCTCTACCACCTACTTCAAGGCTAAGGAATAGAAGCAACACCCTCTTCTCTGAAACATATGCCACACCTCCTCCTTTGCAACTAAGGCAAATAAGCCACACCTCTTAAAAGCTAAGGCATGTAAACCACGCCCCCTTCTCTGAAACTAAGGAACGTAAACCACACCTCCTTCTTTGAAAGTTAGGAACACCCCTTTTCTAAAACTAAAAAACATAAGCACAGAAGCCACACCCCTTTCTCTGAAACTGACACACATAATTCATGCCTTCTTTACAGAGACTAAGAGACTAAGGATTTGTGGAACAGTGCATCAGGTGGTCAAACTCTCCTCCTGATCATGCTGACGGAGTCTCTTCGGCACGAAGTGATAAGATGATGCCCCTAGATGTTTTCATGCTCATTTCTCTATTTATCTCCTCTCTCCTCCCTTTTATACTATCTTTTAATCTTTCTTCGTATTACTATCACTTCATCATTGATTCTCTCTGTCTGTATATCTGTTCTTTCTTTTTTTCTCTCTCTCGCTCTATCTTTCATTCCCTCTCTCTTTCTCTCTCTCTCCCTCTCTCTCTCTTTTTCTATCCCACTCACTCACTCACTCACTCTCTCTCTCTCTCTCTCTCTCTCTCTCTCTCTCTCTCTCTCTCTCTCTCTCGCACTCTTTCACTCCTGATGCAGGACATCATGTGAAGGTGGTGTGAAATTCATTCCTCCATCTGTAACATCAGTGTCAGCTCTGTGTCGATCTTTCACCCTGTGTGAACACTGACACACAGTTCTGCGTACATGTGTGTATATATTTGTGTGTGTACATCCCAGGAGTTCTATCAAAGAGATGACTAAAGAGAGAGAAAGAAAAAAGAGTTGCTACAGAACATTTTTATCCCAGTGATAACAATCTGTTTAGGGTTAGAAAGAGAAAAAAGAGTAAAGGAGAGAGAGAGAGAGAGAGAGAGAGAGAGAGAGAGAGAGAGAGAGAGAGAAGAGAGAGAGAGAGAGAGAGAGAGAGAGAGAGAGAGAGAGAGAGAGAGAGTTGGAAAGAATTCTACAAATAGAATGAAGCTTCACCTAAGTCCACTAACTTGATCTTAGCTTGATTTCCATCATTCTCTTGATCTCTGAACACACAGCAGTGAGAGTGTGTTTTCATGGGGCTGCTTCCTGTTTCAGTATCTTTTCACATTAAGTTATATTTTGCTCATACCTACAGTATGTAACTTGACTAATACACAAGAAGCAAAAATATTATTTCAAAAATCTCCGAGCTGTTTGCTTTGTGTTATGTGTCATGTCCTGCTATAACAATTTGTCTCCTCGAATTCCTTCCCCATGAGAAAAGTAGACATGAGGAAATAAAGAAAGTATTTCAATCTTAACCCAACCTCTGTGGTTACAGTGCACAAATATATGCACATAATTTTAACCTTTCGACTAAACCTGTAAATTAGTTTGCACAACTCTTTAAAGTGTGACATTTACTGTTTATGTTTGAGTAATTGAAATAAAAACCCAATTAGGGACAATATAGCAAAACTTCTCAACATTACTGCCTTTTGCTAGAGTGGGCAAGTGGTAGCTCATTAAGGTTAATGTGTTGGACTGAAATCCTGGAAGAATTGGACTGGAAGGTTTGATTGGAAGGTTTGATTGGAAGGTTAAGGTGGACTGGAAGGTTAAGCTGTTGGACTGTTCCAGTTTTATTGGAAGGTTAAGGTGGACTGGAAGGTTAAGGTGTTGGACTGTTCCAGTTTGACTGGCAGGTTAAGGTGGACTGGAAGGTTAAGGTGTTGGACTGGAAGGTTTGATTGGAAGGTTAATGTGGACTGGAAGGTTAAGTTGTTGGACTGTTCCAGTTTGATTGGAAAGTTAAGGTGGACTGGAAGGTTAAGGTGTTCAACTGTTCCAGTTTAACTGGAAGGTTAAGGTGGGCTGGAAGGTTAAGGTGTTGGACTGTTCCAGTTGGACTGGAAGGTTAAGGTGTTGAACTGGAATTCTATCCTATCACAAAATTGTCACTCTGGATAAGAGTGCCTGCAAATTGGCAGAAATGTAAATGTAGAGTGACCTTCCAAAGGTAAAGCCCAGTAATAATGTCTTGCACTGTTGAGAGTTTTTTTTATGTTTGTTTAACTTCAGAAATGCAGAAAAATAAGAAGCCAACATTTACATCATTTGGCAGATGCCCTTAGCCAGAGCGAGTTATATTTAACTCTTTTATGCAGCTGAGCAACTGGGGGTTAAGGGGCTTGGTCAGGGGCCCAACAGAGGCTATACCAATTCAGCTGAATTCAGCTATACCAATTGATTGATTGGTCTGACTGATCTCATGCTAGAACGAGTGCATATCTTCATTTTGAGCAGCACGGAGAAGCAGGATTACATCATCTCTAGCCCTGCCATTTAATAAAGTAAAGTTTGTCCAAAAGAGCTGGACCTGGCTTGACAATCTGCAGTGACTGCGGGAATGACATCATACACTATATCCAGTTGCTGAGGGGAAATGTACTGTAGATGTTTTATTTTAAACTGGAAAGCAGATCAGAGGAGTGGAAAGGTGGTGTCAAGACTGGCTTTTATAAAGATGCTGGAAAGGTTTTGGATGCTGTTGGATGGATCAGAAATGTGATGTCAGCGAAAGGTCTTACTTCTGGACAAAACTTTGAGGGTTTGAGATACCAGATGCAAGCCTCTTTGACTGATAAAAGTAATAGACATCTGCAAGCCAAGCAAGGACAAATCCAGGAGACCAGGAACTGAGGGAACATTGAAGTGTTTAGTTCAGGAGTTTGAACCAGACAGGAACATTTAAATCGATTTTTCGTATCACAATGCAACACTTTGTGACTTCCTATAAATTGAATTAAGCCGTCTACGTTTAAGTGCACGTCAAGCCTTGAACAAAACTACATCTTTGATCCAACTTATATTTCTGTTCATCTACGGTGCTTTGTTCTGTACAAGGTTTAATTATAATTTTCCTTCATCTGGTGAAGAGCATCATTAGCTCAATTCAGAGTGTTGGAGTGGAAAATGAGCCGTCTGGCCTGGATGACATTCTCCTCATCTGAACCCTTTTCGGGTTAGGTGTGATAATTTACCCACCTTTGGCTTGTGATGCCGACCTAGACGAGAGAGGAGAGAATCCGAGTCTCCGATCACAATAAACCGCCTACGAGGTGCAATCACTGTCTCCCACTTTAGAAAGTTTAGTAGCTACAGATTAGTGCAGAACTTGAAAAAGATCACGAAGGTCTCTCGTGGACATTTAGAACTAACTTTGGAGAAAGTCAAAGTCACTTGTCAGAACTAGACAGTGAGAAAGAAAGGAAACTGAAAAAAAAAAAGCTGAGTTAACAACACTTTATAGCTGTTCTACTATAAGAAACTTACTTCCACACCATTAAATATAAATGGAAATAAACACAAAAGTGCCACATGTTTATTAATAAGCTTAAAAAGTGTAAGCTATATCGTTAGGAGATATTAAGACTTTTAGGCATGCTGCGCTGTTGTAAAAAAAACCCTTATCTATATTCCAAAAGTTTGAAGGATCTAATGAGACATCACATTCGAATATGGTAATTTGACACGAACATAGTAAAAAAATCACAATATTACAATGGTCCTGATTGCTCGGCTAAGATTTTCCGAATCTCTTGAAGCCGTCATTAGATGCCGCAGATGTTTCCTTATGATAAAAAACAAAGCCTCTCTTCTCAGGCTGCATGGTAATATTTAGCGCAGTGCTGCTTGCTGTTAAATCCACTTAACCGTTAGCTAAATCATATCCGATGCTGTAGTCGCTCACTATGATTAATTTCCTTTATTAATTACAGTCAGAGGGAATTTTGTCTAGGCAGAGATCTATAAAGTCAGAGCCGATGAGGTTCGATCATTTTAATTATGGAAATAAATAACCAGCAATTATCTGTTGTTACTGAGTAGCACGCAGGCCTGGCTGTGAGTAATGAACAAAGAAGCGCTTTCGATAGAGCCAAATAAATAAATAAATTGCTCAAGAGGCAAGCAGTGAATTAAAATCTAACACAAAAGCAGCACCATGCCAATAAACTTCCTTTCGAGTCAGAAAGCCTTCCTCCTAAACAGCTGTATATGCTGACTCGAACACTTTACCGATTCGATGCTTTTCATACTTTGCGGCTCCATGAAGGCAGAGCTCACCTGGTTCGGTAGATAAGTCCGCAAATGAGCACAGTTTGGAGACAAACAGGCTTTTCTGCCAAATTCTGTGGGTCCTGGCATCTGTAAAGCCGAAGGATAAACCATGGTCCTGGGTGCTCTGTGAGCTCAGGATATTTCCAAGCTGTATACGTTTACAAAGGTTTTCATGCAGGAGGCTGAACCTCAATTTAGGAAACATGCAGCACGGAGGCAGCGGCCTATTCAGGCATGAATTTGAACATTTCAGCAGTGCCTTTGTTTTCCTGTCAGCATTGCAGAAATAGGAACAGATTCACTTGGATTTGCGGAACAACTGTGTGTGTGTATGTGTGTAGGTGGAGAGAGGATTCCAATTCACAAGTGAGGACTGGTATACCTTAAGGGTCTGTACTTGGTCCTGCGCAATTCTTGTAATTTATCACCTCTTTGGAAATCTTTATGCAGTTTCACAACTTGCTTTAGCGCTGTTCTAAACCCAGGCCATCTGTACCATCTTTACTTGCAATTTGGCCCTAACCCTAGTGAACCTTGATCTTAACCTTGATCAAAACCTTGCCTAAACTAAAACTTAAGGCCAACTTTTGCCTGGGGAAGTGGTTGCGCAGTGGTTAAGGTTATGGACTGCTAATTGCAAGATCGGGGTTCGATTCCCAGCAGCACCAAGCTTCCACCGATAGGCCCCTGAGCAAGGCCCTTAACCCCTATTTGCTCTGATGTATAAAGGAGATAAATGTAAGTCGCTCTGGATAAGGATAATGTAATTCAAATCATAAAACTAAACCAATCCCAACTAACCCAACAAACCAAAGCAAACCTCAGTCCTATCTGGATCCTAACCCAACCAAACATAAACCTACACATACACACACACACACATATATATGTATATATATATATATATGGCCACCATTTTCAGATCAAAGTGTTGTTATTATCCCTACGAGTAAATTATCCATATGTATCTAGACAACATGATACCAAGGTACACATTCTTCAGAGACGGACGTTTCCTGAATAGGACGTGTCTTAGCAGGACTAGCTTTATTCAGCTGCTTTGGAAGTTACAGTAGAGTGTAAAATAAAGTCATCACTAGCCAAAGATGATGAACGGAAAACCAGATGCTCTCCTGACTTTGACACAGTCTCGGGTTACTCCATTTTTTCCCAAAGCGTGGGAAGACTGAACAAGGGGAAAATTTACAACATCTATTGAATGACAGAAAGCTTCTAAATGCAAATATATGGTAAGAGTATCATTTGCAGCTTCTGCTGCTTTAAAGACAGGGGGACCATATTTTTAGGGTTCAAAGAACTAGTGTTACGGCAGAACGACGCTAATCTCTTTTAATCATGGCATTAGCTGCAGCTGCTGTTCGGGATAGTGTCTGCCAACGGATTTAACACAGACACTTATCTAAAATCTCCGAACATGTGTTACAGATATGGCTTTTCAGTCATACCAAATTTTTCTATACAGTAAAGATGGTGGATTCAGTCGGAGGAAGCCGAAGTCGGTCTATTCTCTTTCAAAGTCGTGCAAGTAGATTCGGAGTGAAGTTCATTATACTTCCATCAAAGCACTTAATGCAAATGAATTCTGTGAGTCTGCTAGTTCATCACTAATGGCGTTCCTCATCATCTCCTATCCTAGCCGCATGCTAATAACCCAGTGGCGCATTTTCTCTTCCAAGCATACATTGCTTCTCTTTGTAATGATGCAACTGAATTAGCAGACTTTGTTACCTGTAGGGTCCTTCTATATGGCTGACTCTCTAGTATGGAGTTGCTTGCATAGTACTACGCTTCTCTAACTTACTCATGAGCGCGTTTGTATTAGTGGCCTATGTTATTTGACCCACAGCCTAATTGTTAGACAGATTAGGAGTTATTCCTGAACAAAGAGTCTTATAAAACCCACTCGAATAAGTACTTCAAAGCCACAGAAATCTGAGTAGATCATTGTACATGCGGTTTGTGCTACTTTCAAGTCTCTGCTAATAAAAAACGATGCTAACCCAGCACTTAGAGTTAAAGATCAAACCCCAGATGGTTTTGTGTTTTTATACCTGATATAAAAAAAGACAACCAGTAACAGTCTGTTGAATTAACATCATTGTAAGCTCTGGCTGTGTTCTCTGAGGTCCAGCCGCAGGAGAAAAGAAGCCGCTGAGCAATCAGTGGTTAGTCTCAGAAGACTTGTGAAGTCTTGCGGAGGAGGCAACAAAAAAAGGTCAAAGATGAGAGACAGAAAAATGCAGACGCAGAGGAGAGAGCCCAAACGAAGCAAAAACAAAAGGAAATAGAAGGCGAGAGATTGAAGAGAGAGGAAAACAAAGGGGTGGAAATAGCAATTTGCCCACCGAAATTACTTGAGAAAAGCACGGCTCGGAGAAGAAAAGAGGATACGATCTATGCCAGAGAACATCATTTCACGCTACTGCCACCACCCAAGCTCCATTAATCAGAGCTACAGTAGAGGGAGGGAGGGAGGGAGGGAGGGAGAGGAAGAAAACGAGGGGTGGAGAGAAAAAAAAAATGAGCGCTTGTTTGGTTTTACATATTATTCATTGAGGAACTGACCTTGTTCATGCTCATTACCAAGCCGTTCCACCACTCTGAATGGAACGATCCAGAGAGCCAGGAGATTCGGCCAAGTGGGAGCGTTTATGAATAAGACATGACCTTCTTCCCACGAAAGAAACAAGTCTCTTCAGTTTTACTCTGGACACAGACCAGATAGGTATTGTCCTGATGCTTTAGTAGGATTATTACATTGCTTTACTGAGATACTTCTTTTTACCCATGACTCTTCAAAAACAAACAAATAACTGCAAAATAACATGAAACACTAAAACCATCTACAAGTGAAGTTGCTGATGCTGATTATCTTGTTACAGCAGCATGGGGGCTGGACACATTAGGCATCGAGTCAACAAGTAGATCCTAAAATTGATGTGGTTGAAGAAAAAGATGGATGATCTTAAGGGTTAGGGATTTTACAAGGTGCATCTGATGGTTAGAAGATTAGACAATCTCCAAATCAATTACATGGCAGACACATTTAACCAGAAAAAATTACATTAACTTTTTTACACCAGCTGAGGGTTAAGGGCCTTGATCAGGGGCACAGAAATAGAAGCTTGGTGGTGCTGGAAATTAAAATCATGATTCTTAGATCAGGCCACCAACAAAACCAATGAGCTTCCACCTCCACAACAAAACAGCACATCATCAGATACCTCTAACATGTATTGGTTAGGACCCACCAAAATTGATCCAAGAAAGGGACAACAGATAAACCGATTTGACAACCGATATGGCCACTCGAGGCTACCCGGTCTGGTGTTATCGAAAAGAGGTGCTAGTATAGAAAAATCTCCTAAAAATATCAATGCTGTCTATGATAAAAAGGTGACAGAACACACAGTGTGTCACAGCTTGCTGCTTATAAGGTTGCCTGGCTGCAAAGCGGGCCAAGTGCCTGTATACTTGTCCCCTGTCCACTATGCAATACGAGTCACGGGGTTAAATCGGTAGTTAAGATGCTGGACTGCTGATCGGAAGATTATGGGTTTAATTATTAACACCACCAGGCCGCCAGTGCTGGGCCCCTGAGCAAGGACCTTAACTGCTGAAGTCGCTCTAGACTTTAAGGGTGTCTAGCAAATAGCAGTATACACAAAAATACACAAAACTAGCGATGGCCTTTTCTAGTCTACTAAACCTCTTTTTTAACCTACACATTATGAAGGTATCGTTTTTGTCAGGTCACTTTATCCCAATTCATAAAATCATAACGGACGATGCACGTGTGCATATAGTGTGTTAAACAGCAGGATGAAGAGCAAACGTGGCGAACGTTTTCAACTCGACCGCGTTTCTGCTGTCTCATATCTCAGGGCAAAATTAATATTGGTTTTGTCTAATTATGCATGTGTAGCTAGTTCATTGCCTACTGGCTAGATATTAGGTAATTAGTACTCTGTTCTCCATTTTTATTCAAATAAAACCGGATTAAGTGTCGGTTCGGGGCATTCCAGTGGTTGGTAATTTACTGAGATGAGATGGTGCACAGTTGTGTGTGTGTGTGTGTGTGTGTGTGTGTGTATATTTCTGTAGCTCCAGTCTTGCCGCACTGCTATCATGTCCTAGGCGTTCGGTGTCAGCTTTAATTCGTAGCCCCACTCTTTCATACAGAATAAACTGCATAAGAATATTGCTGAATGTTTACATAGATATTGCTTCATTTTAGATCCGTTGTGTCGGAGAACCGAGCTGGATTTTAACCGATTGTCAGCATCCATACACTTAGAGATGTACACAAGAGATGTGTGAGCGCATGTTACAGATGTCGAGCGTGTGATAAATGTGTTTGTGTCAATTTCATGTCTTTAATAGCTTTTATGCTGCTGTGTTTTGTACAGACATGAAAGGCGCAATCGGTACTTGCTAATTCGCGGAGTAATTTTTCACTCTTCTGGCGATGCATAAAGAACTCCCTTCCTAATAATATCTTTTTTCCCCTCTCTTCTTTATCTTCCTGTCTTCACTCTTTATCTTTTTGTCTTCTTCCGATCCAGAACGCAGCACTTTAATTGAAACTTGTTTTTTTTTCTTCCCGCTCCACAAAGACAATGCGAGTACTTCACAGCGCTACAGGACCATAATGCCTGGAAATTCTGACATCAGAAACCAGAAAAAAAAATATTTTGCTTGATTTTTCAAGCTGGCACATTTTCTTACATAGACTCAAAGACTGTATCGAAAAATTCGTTGTAAATGTACCATAAAATTTGATTACGAGATCCCTGAAATATGTAGCTGCTATTAATGCTAATATATATAAATACAGAATAGAATTACAAAACACCACCGACTTTGTCCCTGACTCTGAGGCTTGGGATACGGTAGAAGTTAATAAACTGGCAAACCGAGTCTTTTTTTCCCTTTTTTTATATTTAAAACACACACTTTGCGTTTAGTAAATAGTTAAGATATTCGACTGGCAAAAATATATAAAAATAATAAATATCCAATAAATGTATATTAAAAAAAAAGGTTTATCTACAGTAGGTAAACATGGATGACCTAATAAAGTCTTGTTTCTGGAAAAAGACGTATACAAAAAGAAATTAATACAAATAATTATAATAAATGGAAAAAGTTAAATAATGAATTGAAATAAGCAGAAGTCTATAAATAAATTAAATCTTCTTCTGCTTCTGCTTTTATTATTATCATATTAATATTACACCAGCGAAACCTATAATAAAAATAATATCATCAAATAACAAAAAAAAAAAAAAAGAAACGCTAATTATTCTTCGTAGTCACACCATGTGTCTCTGCTAACAGCTGCAGAAACCAAATTAGCTTAATAATTCCTGCTTCCTAAAACTGAGTGATGAGAGTTTAATAGCACTGCTGTTTTTCAATCAGGAATCTTCGTATTATCAGTTGGTGGAGTTGGTGGAGATTTCACACGGCCATATGTAGTGCTAATTTAAGCAAGTAAGCAGAAGGATGTGTGGATAAAGACAAACAACAGCAACAGCAACAACAGCAAAGCAGAGACGGTCGCCGTCCTCGCGCCAGCTAGTGGGACAGAAGGTTGTGTATTTTAAATATATCGGACCTACCACGTAAGACATTGAGACGTGTGGTGGCGCTAATTTCTCCGACGCTGTTCGAGGCCACGCATTCATAAATGGCTTCATCCCGGGGAGTGCGCAAAGGCTGGATTCTTAGCACAGAGCCAGAGCCGTCGTCAAATTCGATTACCTGCGGGGGCAGAATTTATTATTAACATACGTAGCATTAGCACACGTGATTAGAAAACATGATTACATTTAGATTAGATCATGCCGTATAGATCAAACAGGCAGACAACATGAAATAAATTGCTTTAAGGATTTTATCAGATTTTTTACAGATTTTCTAAAAGGTGTGTTTTATCCTGTCTGGAAAATATAGCATATCTGCAGATTTAGCATAACATGCAAATGCTTTAAATTGTGTCTATGCAAATCCTTTGGTTTCCTTTATTAAAATATGTTTCAATACAAAAAAAAACATGTTCTACCACGGTAGATTAAGAATGAAAATCTTCCATTTTCCACAGTTTTGTGACATTTATTGAGATGGAGCTCATTCAATTTTAATGCTGAAGTAGGACAACATAATGAAAAGAGGACGTTGTGCAGCTGAAATTGGCAATATGATGTTACATGAAAAGGAGAAATGCACCTCTGATAGACAGAGGAGACATTAGTGGTGTGTAAGGACGTGGGGATGACTATATTCGCACACCTAGAAGACTTTTACAGTTAAGAAATAAAAGAACGAGCATGGACAGGAAGTTGCTGGCTTTCTGAAAGGAAATGACTTTCTTGAGCGTGTGATGAAATGGATTTGGGAGCGGGTTAGCCTATTTATCCGGCATGTTAGCATGAAAAGCATACCGCCGTGGCAGTGCAATGAACTCTGATAAGATTAGATTTCTGCTGGTGTTAGACAGCGTTGCCCGACTTGGGCCGTACCTTTAAACGATAACACGCTGCAAACCGTCACTAGCAGAATGGAGACGGTGAAAACACACACATTAATGGGAATCTTATCGGTGTCCTCGTGTGATGGGTAGCTTTATCATGGACAGCAGAAGTGCAGATTGAAAAAAATTAATCTGAATGCTTCAGCTAAATAAAAAAGGCAGGGCACATACTGCGGAGCGAAAGGAGCGCATGATAAAAGCAACGAAGAAGACTAGAACCAATAAACCGTTTGCAGCTAAATATAAAAGGATAAGCATTGAGGTCGAGGCTTTATACATCTAAATATTCTTTTTACTATCCGTGTGCGAGTTGTTCAAACGAAGATTGAAGCTAGTTTTCTACAGCCTGACACATTTTCTTTTCTTTAAGCGTTTTCTATCAGAAGAATCCACCCAGTACCTCGAATCTCTGGTTGCTCACTCTCTTCCCCTTTTTGTTCCATACAATTTTGGGTCGTGGGTCACCAGTGGCCTGGCAAACGAAGGAAGCGACGCCGCCTTGTACTCCTGTTTGGTCGCTGGGGGTCCTTAAAAACTTTGGTGGTGCTGAAAAAACAGAAGGAAAGAAATCATTAATAAGGTAGGGTTGCCAGGTTGGTGACAATTCATTTCAATTCAATTTGTATTGCGCTATTAAGAAATGGACATTGACTCGGCGCAGCTTTGCTGAACGTAGGAAAATCAGTAAGAAACCTTAAGAGGAACAAGACTCAAGAGGGAACACATCCTTATTTGGGTGGAACTGGAGTGTGTGATGATGAACCGTTATACACAACATAAACACTGGAGAGTGTGATTAGAAATAATGTTCCTCCTACAGTCAAATACAGTCACTTGGAGCTTCTGAGCAGTGTGTCACATGGGGCGATGGCGCAACACCTATTAAATTAGCTTCATTTCTGCTAACAGTTACACATTAACCGGATAGCATGCACATTTAACAGCCAACCTCACCACTTGCCCCTCTCACTACTCTCCCTTTTAAACATAAGCTAAAGTACCCGTTAGCCGCTAAGCACATTTTTTTACCCTGCCATAGCTCTTAGCATGTTGTCTTAGCACCCCATGGTGAGGCAGCTTTCAGGAAGGATTCAAATGTACCAAACTGTCTCAGGATGTAAAGTAACATTTTAAATGAACCTTTACGACTAACAAATCATGTAAAAACCTTAATGACGGTTTTTTACGCCCAGGGAACCAGGTATTAGCATAGTGCTGCTTGTTGTACTGCTTAGCGCTGTGGGACTTATTAGCCTTTGGCCTGCATGGTGTTGGAGTGAGTCATTTCCTGGTCACACGTTGCTTGTGTCGCTTTCCCTGCAGGGTCTGGAGATGCTCTCGTACATGCCATGTTTTAGTCATGCCAGACCTCACAGATATTTGAGAGTAAGAAAGGAGAGGATTTATTTAGCTTATAAGACGACAATCCCAGTAAATAATATATATATCTAATATATATATATATATATATATATATATATATATATATATATATACAGTGGTACCTTGACTTACAAGTTTCTCAACTAACGAGTACTTCCATATACGGGACGTCTTTTGGAGGATTTTTTGCTTTGAGTTGTGAGCTAAAATTCTGGTTATGCAGCCAGCTTGGAACCCAACCGCTAGTGAACGCATATATAATCTGCTCAGCATCCCCTGTCTCACTCGATAGCTAGTCAGAAATGCGCTTTAGCAAGTGGAGTCGTCTGATCTCCAAGGTAAATGCTGTACATTATACTTAATAAAACCAGTTTATTGCAGACCCGGAATGGATTATTGGCACTACTGTATATATAATTACATACAAGTAAGCAGTGTTTAGAGCTGTTTCTTTTTATTTTAATCTTTCAGGTTAACGTTTTTGTGTTTTTTTTTAATTTTTTTATTTCAACATTTGAAATTAAAAAGCAGACCCTATCCGTAAAAATTGTAAGTAGGAAATCACACAAACAATTACCAAGAAGAATTGCTGACTTTTTTTCTTGGTATTTCTCCCCTGAAAGTCCAGCAGCTGATTTTGTCAGTTGCCAGACATTTACAGACTGTTGGGAAAAGAGGAGGGGAAGCTACACTGTGGTAAACATTACGGTTATTATGTAGAACTTACACAGCGTTCGGAATTTGGGATTAATTCATTCAATTCAATTGAATTGCATTATGTAATAAGGAAGTGATAATGGATTATGGTTTCAGGAATGCTGCTGGGAATATCCTTCACACTTCTATCTTAATCAGGCAGAGAGCCGTGTGCTATAGTGCCAGATCGACAAGATGACCTTTCGATAAAGGATTTGTGATGCCTGTTGAAATGTCAGAAATGTCAAACACTGGGATTCCCCATCCTACCCTGCTGACTGAGTGTTTTAACATGATTATTTTATAGTAATGTGTAATTGGCTATTTTAATTAAAGAGGCGGGGCTTATAGAGTATAGGGATGTGTACAGGGTGTTACGGTGTGTTTGATGGTGACGATGGTGTATTTTGGTAAATGTCAGTGTTTGATGGTGAGGCTTAGCCTCTTAAAAGGAATGAGAGAGAAAAAGAAAGAGAGAAATAATAAGTAAAAGAGCGAAATATAAACAGCCGCTTAATCTTAATCTAAATTCTCAGCTAAATCTAATTCAGAAAATATTCTGGGCTCTGATCTCTTCTGGATGTGTGTGTGTGTGTGTGTGTGTGTTGTGTGAAGACAGTAAATGAACTCGACAGGCCTGGTAAGAGGTGAAGGAGGAGGCAATCTACCACTTGAGTATGGGTGACAGAAAGAAGGAGAGAGGAAGACATGAAAAAAGAGAAAAAGATAGGTAGAGAAGGGGATAGAGGGAGAGAGAAAGAGAAAGAGAGAGAGAGAGAGTAAGGGGGAAATATAGGGGTTAGAAATGGGGAGAAAGAGTGAGAGAGGTACTAGTTGATTAAGAAATAAAAAGAAATGAAAGAAAGATGGATAGGGGATAAAGAGAGAAAAGAGGATATATAGAGAGGACATAAGTAAGAGAGAGATATAAAGAAAGAGAGGAAAAAGACAGGATTTGAGTGAAAAAAGGGAAAAGGAAAAAAAAGACAGACAGAGAGACTCGACAGCTGGACCTTGATGATGTAATACACACACACACACACACACACACACACACACAGTCCAGGTGAGCTTCCACACTTTAATATGTCACGATCCAAGGCTGTGCTACGCTGATTGACTCAGACACGAGAGTGTGTGTGTGTTTTGCCTCCTCGTCCCTGCCGTGTCGCCGTCTGAACGGGGATGATGGGTAATTGATATGCTGCGGGTTTGTTTGCTCAGGAGCGACTCGGCTGCAGTCGCGCACGCACCGCCGTCGGCCATGAGAAATCGCACAATGGGAGATGATTGAGGCGTGACTACGGGAAAATGGTGTTTTCATAGAGCCGCGGCAGCCATTTTCAACCAGCGCCATCAATCAGAGGAACACAAACACTGCACGCATTACCAATAGCAGCCAATTACATCCTGCGCCACATTATAGCATTTCCTTCTCTTCCTCTCCTGAAATCTCATGTAAAAATCCACACTTTCTGTCTTACACACTGAACTTGTGCGAATGGATAAATGATGCATTGGGGCCTCTTTAGGAAATATGTGTATCTTGTGTAGACTGCATATACGCCTAATAACACGAACAAATAAAAAGATGGAGTGAATCTTACACACAAAAACCAAAGGTTTCACTGCTTTACACTGAAAATGAGATGAGGTTAGGATACGTGAGCTGACAGGGACCTCCTTTCTGGACCTTTTTTCTCCAGCCGGATACGTGTCAGGGTTTGATCGATGTGGACAGATGTGTGTTTAAGATTAAAGCTCAGTGTTAGAGGTTAGTGTACGCGTGGTGCTCAGAGGCGTCCTATAGTTTGGTCCTATAAATAGATCGCTGTGTGTCACTACAGCATGCGGGGGATTAATGAGGACTCATGGGAATTTACAGATTGCATATGTTGTGGTTAGTAAAGCGTATATGCGATATACTGGTTCTGTATTTCTACTAAAATAAAAGTAAAAGAAGAAAACAATTTTTGTGTGTTTATTGCTTGAAAGTTATTTAAAGCGACTAGGGGCAAAAACTGACAATGATTCGGTAGAAACATTACTGATTGCATATGTTATTTATTTTCAGAAGGATATCAGTAGGAAAACATGGGAAGTGGTAGCTCAGTGGTTACGGTGTTCAATTCCCAGCACCACCAACCTACCACTGCTTAAAAAAGGCCCTTAACCCTTAACTGTTTATTTGGATGAGATAAAATAGATAAATATAAGTTGTTTTGTATAAGTTGTCTGTGTGTATATAGTGTGTGTGTGTGTGTGTGTGTGTGTGAGAATGTGTGGGTGAACTCTAGAACGAGTGCAGGAGGGATAGTAAATATATTGGTAGGAGGATGTTAGAAATGAAGCTACCAGGTAGAAGGGAAAGAGGAAGACAGAGGAGGTTTATGGATGCGATAAAGGAGGACATGAAGTTAGTGTGTGTGAGTGAGGAGGATGTAGAGAATAGGGTTGGGTGGAGACAGATGATTCGCTGTAGAGACCCCTAAAGGGCAACAACCGAAAGAAGAAGAAGATTTTTCTTTAAGCAGTTGATTAAAGAAAGTTGAGTCAAACTGATTACTTAGTTTCAAATACTGTCTAGTCCAGTTTCAAATACTATCTAGTATGGAAGCATGTGATTACTCAGTTTCAAATACTATCTAGTCCAGATTCAAATACTATCCAGTATAGAAGTATGTGATTACTCAGTTTTAAATACTATCTAGTATAGAAGTATGTGATTACTCAGTTTCAAATACTATCTAGAAGTAGTATTATAGTTTTAATAGAAGTATGTGATTACTCAGTATTTTAAATACTATCTAGTATAGAAGTATGTGATTACTCAGATTACTCAGTTTTAAATACTATCTAGTATAGAAGTATGCTTTACTCAGATTACTCAGTTTTTCAAAATACTATCTAGTATAGAAGTATGTGATTACTCAGTTTTTTAAATACATTATCAGTATAGAAGTAGTAATAGATCAGTATGTATGTGTTTTTACTCAGTTTTAAATACTATCTAGTATAGAAGTATGTGATTACTCAGTTTCAAATACTATCTAGTATAGAAGTATGTGATAGAAACTAGTTTAAATACTATCAGTATGATGATTACTCTCTGGATTTCATATATACTCAGTTATCAAATACTATCCAAGTATAGAAGTATGTGATTTACTCATCAGTTTTAAATACTATCTAGTATAGAAGTATGTGATTACTCAGTTTTAAATATACTATCTAGTATAGAAGTATGTGATTACTCAGTTTTAAATACTATGTAGTATAGAAGTAAATGTGATACTCCAGTTTCAAATATAACTATCCAGTATAGACAGTATGTGATTACTCAGTTTTAAATACTATCTAGTATAGAAGTAGTGATGACTGTTTCAAATTACACTTGTTGGAAATACTATCAGTTTTAAATACTATCTAGTATAGAAGTATGTGATTACTCAGTTTTAAATACTATCTAGTATAGAAGTATGTGATTACTCAGTTTTAAATACTATCTAGTATAGAAGTATGTGATTACTCAGTTTTAAATACTATCTAGTATAGAAGTATGTGATTACTCAGTTTTAAATACTATCTAGTATAGAAGTATGTGATTACTCAGTTTTAGTTTCAAATACTATCTAGTTTCAAATACTATCAGTACAGAAGTATGTGATTATTACTCAGTTTTAAATACTATCTATCTAGTATAGAAGTATGTGATTACTCAGTTTCAAATACTATCTAGTATAGTTAGAAGTATGTGATATTTTCAAATACAATTTCAGTACTTCAAATACAGTTTATCAAAACTATCCAGTATAGAAGTATGTGATTACTCAGTTTTAAATACTATCTAGTATAGAAGTATGTGATTACTCAGTTTTAAATACTATCTAGTATAGAAGTATGTGATGACTCAGTTTCAAATACTAACTTGTATGGACGTATGTGATTACTCAGTTTTAAATACTATCTAGTATAGAATTATGTGATCACTTAGTTTAAAATACTATGTAGTCCAGTTTTAAATACTATCTAGTATGAAAGTATGGGATTCCGGTCAGTGAGTTCTGGAGGTTTCACACCTTTAAGTGAAGCAGTGTTTTTTTTATACCCCCTCCCCTTTAAAAATAATATTAAAACTTGCACCTGGGATTTAGAAGCTTTTATTTATGATCTTATTAAATCAGAGCTTAATGCAGCTGCTGATAATGTATGTGGGAGTTTACACTAACACAATAATCAAGCGAATTAAAACATAGTCACCTCTCCTCTCAGAGGCACACACACACACACACACACACACTTTGTTACACACATTTGCTATGCCTATAAGGATTATACACACGTTTTCTTTTTTTCATAAACGCATTTCTTATGCAGTGTCATTCTGTCTCTCTCTCTCTCTCTCTCTCTCTCTCTCTTATAGACGCACATCCTCATACAGATGCTATGTTTATTGTCCTACACACACACACACACACACACGCACATTCTCTTTCTCTCTTACACACACATACACTTCTACTATCTGTGTCTTTCTGTACTTTTACCTAAGTTTGTCAGCGTGTGTAAATGTGTCCAATCCTTACAGAAGCTTTAGTTGATGTCGAATAATGATTTGTACATCATCTCCCCACAGCTGAGGGGCTGAGATCAAAGATCCGGGTTAAATCTGCACTCCTGGCATTGTGGGTAGGAGCAAATCGCTACTTAAAAGCTTATACAAATGGTGTGGAGATGGAAATCGCTTCTTACTAGTTGAGAGATTTAATGCAGTAACAAAACAATGCAGCGAAAGAAGTGGTTTGTAGGATGGGACGTTTGTACGTGTGTATGTGAAGGTTGTCCATCCAATCCGTAATCCGTCTGACTGGGGTGACTTTAATCTACCTGCAGTAATAATCTGCGCCCACCTCTAAATAAGGAGCGTAAATATAAATAAAAATATCCACTTGCATTTCTCAGTCACTTTTCATCATTAGCTTTCCCTCTGTATCTGGAAACATCGCCTACAATAATAGCGCCATAGCCAAAAGTTTGACGCAAAGCATTATGGGGGATTAGCTACCTCCTTCTCCCACCCAATTCCACAGTAAACCAGAAAATCACTTGTATTTTTTTTTTTCTTTTACAACAAATTTCTGGATCCTATTAGCAGAAGCGACTTTGCCCTGCAGAGATTTCAACTTGTCCACCTACTTACTCCACCATCTGAGGGAGATTAAGGCTGCTGACTGACTCAGAGTGTGTGTTTTTCTAATTAAGTGCTCGCTTTAAGCTGCCTGACTCGGAGTGAACACGATGTTTATTACAGCTTTATTACAGGATGCGTCCAGGCAGAGGCGGGCAGGGAGGATCGGAGGGGAGAAAGTGCTCGGGTTTAAGCGTAGGAAGCGGATCAGAATAGAGGATTTTGCTGTATAGGAATAATCATTTTTAATTACTTTTTAAGTTGAAGGCGAGTCAACCAAACCTGACTGATAAACCAGTGACATAAAAACTACTGACTTATAAACCAGTAACATAACTACTGACTAATAAACCAGACTAATAAACAGTACGAAAAACATGAACCATAAAAAACTACTGACATAAAAACATAAATACTATACTGACTAATAAACCAGTAACATAAATAATCACTGACTAATAAACCAGTGACATAAATAACTACTGACTAATAAACCAGTGACATAAAAACTACTGACTTATAAACCAGTAACATAAATAACTACTGACTAATAAACCAGTGACATAAATAATCACTGACTAATAAACCAGTGACATAAAAACTACTGACTAATAAACCAGTAACATAAATAACTACTGACTAATAAACTAACTAACATAAATAAACCAGTAACATAAATAACTACTGACTAAATAAACCAGTGACATAAAATAACTAACAGTACTGAATAACTGACTAATAAACCACTGTAAAAACCTAATAAACACTAACATAAATCACTGACTAATAACCAGTGACATAAATAACTACTGACTAATAAACCAGTGACATAAAAACTACTGACTAATAAAAGTAACTAAAACTGACTTGACTAAACCAGTAACATACTGACATAAATAAAAACTACTGACTGACTAATAAACCAGTAAACCAACATAAATAACTACTGACTAATAAACCAGAAAAACTAACATAAAGTAAACATGAACTAATAACTGAACTAATAAAACCAGTGACATAAATACTACTGACTATAAACCAGTAACATAAATAAATACTGACTAATAAACCAGTAACATAAATAACTACTGACTAAATGACTAATAAACCAGTGACATAAAAAACTACTGACTAAAAACTAATAAACACCAGGAACATAAATAACTGCTGACTAATGAACCAGTGACATACAAACTACTGACTAATAAACCAGTGACATAAAACTACTGACTAATAAACCAGTGCATAAAAACATAAAAAACCGTAACATAAATACTGACATAAAATAATAAACCAGTGACATAAAAACTACTGACTAATAAAACCAGTGTAACATAAAAAAACTAATGGAGTGACATAAAACTACTGACTAATAAACCAGTGACATAAAAAAACTACTGACTAATAAACCAGAACATGACTGACATAAAAACTACTGACTAAATAAACAGTGACATAACTAAACTACTGACTAATAAACCAGTGACATAAAACTACTGACTAATAAACCAGTGACATAAATAATCACTGACTAATAAACCAGTGACATAAATAATACTGACTAATAAACCAGTGACATAAAAAATACTGACTAATAAACCAGTAAACCAGGACTAATAACCATTGACATAAAATAACTACTAAATAACAGTACTAATAACCCAGTAAACCAGTTTGTATCCACACACTATATGGCCAAAAGTTTGTGGACATCTGTGAGTGTTTGAAGCACACAGTCTTTTCATTTCCTATCCTTTTTTCTTCTCTTCTCTTCTCTTCTCCTATTTTCCTATTTCTTCACTTCTCTTTTTATCCCCTCCTATCCTTTTTTTCTTTCTTCTTCGCTTCGCTTCTCTTCTCTTCATTTCTCTTCTCTTCTTTTCTCTTCTCTTCTCTTCTCTCTTGTCCTCTCCTCCTATTCTTATTCTCCTCTCCTCTTTTCTTTTCTTTTCTTTTCTTTTCTTTTCTTTGTCTGGATAACAGCTAGTGTTAAATGCTGTAAATGTAACTCCATGTAGACATGCTGTGTTCTGATCGGAGTGAAAGAACTCGAGTGTCCTGCAGGGAACCCTGACCTCCACTAAACCCTATTAAACCTTCGGGATGAACTGGAACACTGACTTGTACCCCAGACCCCCTCACCTTAAACTGAGTGTCTGATCTCTTTGAGACCATTGTAGCTGAATAAACAAATCCCCACAGTCACATGACCCAATCTAGTTCCCAGAATTCTGGAGGTTATTATAGAAGAAAGATTGAGACTACATCTGGAATAGGATGGGATAGTCAGGTGTATGTAATATGTAATTATTTTAAAGCTAGTTGTCTATTTCATTATGTCTTTACAAAAAAAAAGCCTCCATCTGCGCTTAGTTTCTGTCTTTCTTCAAATCCGATTTCATCTGCATGAAAGCACTTATTCCTCCTGGGACGATAGGAGAACTATAATTAATCCGGACGCGGCAGCCGTGATGCTTCAAATTCGAAGCGAGAGCTGTGAAAGAGTCTGCTGACGGAGCATGCAGGCCACGCCCACTTTACTGTCGCTGACTGTTGTGTGCAGACGAACAAAAAAACGCTCTTAATGCTGGAGTCTGACCTCTGACAGGAAACGCTTATTGCTTATTCAACAAGAAAGCGTAAGATTCGTCACATTCACACGCCGCTCATTTTCACCCCGAACGCTCACTGCGGTGTACTCTAATGTGCGCGGGAGGAGGAAGAGCAATGCTGAATGACTTTTAATTAGCCCACTGGGCAATTAGCATCAAATCAGAAAGCTTAAACACCATAAATATTCCCAACACCCGTCAGGTCTATTCCCAATCAATGACTCTTTTCTTTTCCGTTCTCCCTTTTTCTTCTTTTTATCTTGACTCTTTTCTGTCATTATGTCATCCCTCTTACTGTTCCTCTTTATTCTTTCTCTTTTTTTCAATCATCTTATTATTGCATCCTTTTCTTCTTTTTGTTCTGTTTTTTTTATTATGTAATTATTCTTTCTTCCTTGTCTATTTTCATTTATTTGATTTCTTGTCTCTTCTCTTCTCCTTTCTTTTCTTCTCCTTTTTTCTCTTCTCTTCAATTCTTTTGTCTTCTCTTCTCCTTTCTTCTCTTCTCTTCTCCTCTCTTCTCTTTTCTTTCTCTTCTCTTCTTTCTCTTCTCCTTTCTTCTCTTCTCTTCTCCTTTCTTCTCTTCTCTTTTCTTTTTTTCTCTTCTTTCCTCTTCTCTTCTCTTCTTCTTACTTCTCTTCTTTTCTTTCCTCTTTTCTTCTCTTTTACTTTCTTCTCCTTTATTATCTTCTCTTTTCTTTCTATTTACTCTATTTTTATCACTTCCTTGTTTAATTCAGTTCTCATCAGTTCAAGACTTTTCCTTTTAGAATCTTTTCTTCCTTTATCAGTTTTTCATTCATCTGTTTTTTTCTCCTTTTCTCTTTTTTTTTCTTTTTTATTTTTTTTGACTTACCAATTTTTATTATCACTTTTTTCACCTACTCATCATTCCTTTTATTCCCTCTTCTATCATTACAGCTGCATTTACATCACTTTTTCTTCACTCTTTCACTAACATCCTTTAGGTGTCTCCGCTCTATTTTCCGCTTCTTTGTCATCCTGTTTTTTGATTCTTACTTTGTCTCTTTCTTATCTCTTTACTTTGAATTACATCCTGCTGCTCTTTTTGCCGTCTGTGGGCCGGGGCGGTGCTGACATGCTAATGGAAAAGACATGACAGGCCGTGTGAAGGAAAAAAAAACAAGTAGAAGAGGAATAGCGCAAGATGTTGACATGTTTCAAACGACTCTTCAGAAGTGCCGCATGAAGAGACAACTGACACACATCCCTTCTGTTTCTTTCCGCCTCTCGGGGCATCAAACTGAATATATAATTAGCAACACACACCTCAGTGCACACGCTTTGTCTTATATACACACACACACACACAAATGAAGTTGCTCTTACACACTGAATTGATATAAGTGTGTGTATAAGGTTGTGTATCAAATAAATGACATGTGTATTTACAAAAAAGTGGATTGTTGTAGTTGTTTGTTAATCCAATATGAAAAAATAATAATATTGTGTTATTTTGTGTCTTAAGGGATTTCATCAGGTTGTGCATAAGGTAATGAATATAGACATTTGAACACACAGACACACACACACTTTTGTGTCTGTATGTTTGACCGTATGGGATTCGTTGTCATTGTATACAAAAGAAAATTGCAGTAATGGCAATTCTGGCATCACTGGGTCTGCTGAAGCTTATTTATTTATTTATTTATTTATTTGCTTGCTTGTTTATTTGTTTGTTTGAATCCAAATAGATGGAAAAAAAAGCCAGAAGGAGGAGGCGATAAGACACTATAAAGCCTTTCCTACTGCCTGCTCCCTCTCTCTCTCTCCCTCTCTCTCTCTCCTCTCTCTCTCTCTCACACTCTCTTTCACTCACTTACAAACACACACACAATTTTAATTATCTGATAGCATACATGGAGTCAGCTAAATATAAACATATACAGCAGACACACACACACACACACACACACACACACACACTCTTTATGGGTGTACTGGCAGTTAAAGGCTTGATGACATATAAACAATAGTGGTACATTTAAAAGAACAGTTTATAGATTATTTTAGGGTAAGAATAGCCTTAAACACCTTTATAATAATAACACACATATGTTGTAATAACACATCAATAAACTAATTAACCCCCTAATAAATGAAAAAATCTGTATTGTAATAATGCATTAATAATGGATCTATATATTAATAAAATAAACTCTAATAATGCACTTATATACTATTAATGTTAATAACACAACCATATGGTAATAAACCCTGTATATTACATATTTATAGTAACAAAACATTAATAACACAACTATATAGTCATAAAACAATGATAAAAGAAATATATAGTAATAAACAGTTAATAATGCACCAACATAGTAACTGCACCTTAATAGGTGCAAATTATTAATATGCTTATATAGTAAAAACACATTAATAACACACTATAATAATGTAATAAACTCCTAACACATGAATATAGTAACAACCATTAATAATAATAAACTAGATGTACAAACATTCCCTTTTTACACACACACACACATACACACACACACACTACAGTCCTTCACTTTTTTCATGATTATCACCCCTTTTGGCTTTTGTTAGACCCCATGGACCTCACACACACACACACACACACACACACATACACACAGGGCGAGTTGTAAAGGCAGTGGTGTGTGAGAGTGACCTTTTTCAGTACATTCATTTAAGAAAAGGAGAGAAAGTTGTTTGTGGGCGTCTGCATTTGTGTGCTTGTGTGTGTGTGTATAATGCAACTCGTTAAACTGCTCCTGACGTGCATGTGTGTAAGAAGTACTAGATACTGAATCCATTACCAAACTGAACACTTCAGATGCTGTATGTTTCGTTCAATGTGTGGATAACTGACATTAACGCTCAGTAACGTCTCAACGTCTCAGTTGGACAGTAACGTTTATTTGCCCTTGTTGTGTTTATTTATTTTATTGCTGTCATTTCCTATGTGTGAGTGTGTGTTTGTGTGTTAAAGGATGCTTTCATGGTTACAGACACATTCGCCTAGCAAATATTTACTTAACTATGAAGAACTAAGAGAGAGAAGAGGAGAGAGAGCGAGAGAGAGAGAGAGGGACAGAGCAGCTGTGTGATTGTTAACGCAAAGTAAAATAAACATTTAAAATAATATATGAAATAGAATACACACACACACACAGACACACACACAGACATTGCATCTGTGTATAGTGTGTATTTGATCAGGTAAGTGCAGGAAGCTGATTGTGTCTAAACACAGCAAGTGTAAAGAGGATAAAATCAACAGGAGAGAGAGAGAGAGAGAGAGAGAGAGAGACCAAGAGAGAGTTTACTATGAATCACCATGTAACCATGTAAAATAAATAAATAACAATACAACAACAATAACAATAATAATAATATAAATAGCACCACTCGTCATCATCATCATCATCATCATCATCAATAAAATGATATGGTGTTATACCTTCTTCCATTTTTTTCCTCTGATTTAATTCGATTTGAATGTTAACAGAGTGTAAGATGGGTTGGACGTTTAAACACTCGTCTATCATGAGAAGTGTTAATTATGATAAACAGTGTAACACCCGGCCCGACGGAGCGTTTTGGTATTATCATTTTTTTGTGAATTCCTGGCACAGATCAGCGCAGCGTCGTTTAAAATGAAGACAGTGCGAGACAGCTGATGAGATGAATGGAAAAGGTTTGGCAAGGATGAGAATGAAACTGTCGTGCAATACGAGTGTGTGTCTGGGAGAAGGAAAAGAGAGTGTGTTTTAGGAGGCTTTATGTCATTGTTGGCCGTCTGGCTGTCATCCTGAGTTAAAGGCGGGTCAGGGGGTTAAACACCAATCTGTAACATCTACTCCATTTCACCCGGTTCAACTTCATGAATATTCAGTGGCAGCATTTCGCTCTTTCTCACTCACACACTCTTTTGCACAGATACACTACACACTATAAAGACGAGAATAGCTCTGAAACAGAGGTCTGAGCTTCCTCGGGATGGTGATCAGGAGATGGGGTTCAATTTCCAGCCCCGACTAGTTACATTAACATTTGTAGAATTTGGCAGATGCCCTTATACAACTAAGCAATTAAAGGTTAAGGGCCTTGCACAGGGGCCCAACATTGGCAACTTGATGTCGGGAAACTAACACCGATCCTCCAATTAGCAGTCCAATACCTTATCCACTGCGCTACCACTTCCCCCCGAGCAAGACCCTTAACTCTCAACCGCTCAGGTGAGGCATATATAGAATTAAGGGTGAAATGTAGCCCCGCTGTATGGACTGTATAAGGCCAAATGCTGGAAATGAGTCTAACGAATTAACGTCATGTTTTCGTTAGAATGGAGGTAGTTTTGGGCTAATCAGAGGATTAAGTCTCAGCACCACCAAGCTGCCACTGCTGGACCCATAAGCAAGAATTTTATCCTTTAACTGATCAGTTGTTCGAATGTAAAATATGAGTATAGTTGATTTTACATCAAGACAAATTTAGAGATTTTTTTTTTCTTTGTTCATCTGCTGCTTGTTGTCTCTTTGTGGTGCTGCTGGGTGGGGAGGAGGTATTTAAAATGATTCCAAGAGCCTGTGCACTTTGGGGCCACTAGAGATCAGTGCAGAATGGATGCAGTGATGGGCCCAACTTTATTTCTTTCATAAGGCATAAAATCGCTAGTGCCTTCCCTGGTAGTGCACCATGTAGGGTGTGTACAAGGCAATTATTTTAGTAGGAATAGACATTAAGGGCATTTTTAAGGTATTAAGTTCAAATCCCAGGACCACCAAGCTGTCCCTGCTGGGACTGCTCAGTCTGTATAAGGGTATCTGCTAATTGCAGCTAACGTAAACACAAAGGACATGTGAGACACATACTGTACATGCTCCAAAAGTAGATCCCAGACTTTCATAATGTGACAGAAAAAAAAAACCTGCCGAAACCATACCGATTTTCTGGCTCCTAAAGTGGCTGCATAGATTCCAGCACAGGATCGAGTGGATCCTTTTAGCATATAGAGAGACTCAATTAACACGAGAGGGTCCTCGGCTCGTTAAGACCGTCCTTTATTAGTCTCTTCCTCATTAATGCTGTCTGTAATTAGCTGGAAATGAAAAGCAGTAACTGAGATGAAAGCTGGCTGGCTACGATGAGGTCACCACTGAATATGTGTGTGTGTGTGTGTGTGTGAGTGTGTGTTCATACTGTTTAATATCTAGTTATATTCACCTATCAAAAAAAAGCTTAACTTATAGTCTGCCTGTTGCTCACACACTTGTTTTTTTTTGTTTCCTTTCCATTTCTCAAATTGGTAGTCTAAGTGCAGTTACACGTTAACGTACGTCGAAAAAAAAGGCTTTTCTTAGAAATTTACCACCACTTCTGAGGAAAATGTTGATGTTCCTGAAAGCTTGGTGTTGTTTTAACAGCCAGTACACATTCACATGTCTGTATATTTACGACTTCAACAGATATGCCTTTTCTAGCTAGCCGGCCTGTTAGCCGCAGTCATGGCTAGATAGCCAGGAAATATAATTCAATGATTTTGAGCGCTTTTGTGGTAAAAGCGCCGCACATTCGCCATGTTGAAAGCCCAAGTTTCCGTCTGGACGAACCGTATTAATCATTCCGACAGTGTCAGAATCCATGACAAACTTCTCTGCTGGAGGAAACTCGCAACAAACTCTGTCTTCTTTCTGCCCTCCAGAACAGAGACTGAATATAGAGTGAGGGCAAGAAAAAGAGAAAGAGAGAGGGAGAGAGAATGTCGAAGACAGAGCGAGGCGAGATGAAGAATCGGCTTCCATTTCATTCCTCTCCTTATTTTCTTCCTCTGCTCTCGCTTTGTCGTTTTTTTCTTAGCCTACAGTCTTCACTGGGAGACTCCTGCCATTTATCATAGAAGCATCGAGTAGGAGTTTTCGTCCTCCCCGCTTTCTCTCTCTCCCCCACTCTCTTTTTCTCTCTCGCTCGCTGCCATTATAGCATCTTCACATCATCGCCAGCACCAGATTGCATTCCTCCATCCATCATCGATTCCCTCTATTCTTTTATCTCTCCCGCTTTTTCTCTCTCACCCTAGTCTGATCTTCTATCAGCAGCCAGGAGAAAGTGCAGTGAGCCAGAAGAGATGCAGGTAAAGGTGTGTGCCCACACAACACACACACACACACACACACATAGACATGCACATTTGGTGCAAGGAAGGTTTTTGGCAGATGGTGAGAGAGGAAGTGGCCATGTACGATGGCTCTATGCCCAACACACATGAACACAAGTGCGCACACACACACACACACACACACACACACACACACAAAACATCCTGTGATTTTGTGGTTTGTATGTGCTGCTTTAATATACATTTTCAACCATGCAACTTTGTTAATGTGAGTCCATCTTCACGTCCGCACATTTTCTCTCTCTCTCTCTCTCTCTCTCTCTCTCTCTCCCTCTCTCTCTCTCTCTCTTTTTTCTCCCTGTATCTCTCTCTCTCTTTTCTCCCTGTATATCTCTCTCTCTCTCTCTCTCCCTGTGTATGTCTGTAACTCTCTCTCTCTCTCTCTCTCTCTCTCTCTCCTTCTCTCTATCTATGTTTCTCTCCCTGTCTACCTATTTCACCCTCTATTTCTCCCTCTCTCTCTCTCTCCCTCTCTTTCTTTCTCTCCTTCTCCAGGTACCAGGTGTCAACATTATAGATGCCAGGTCTGTGTGGACAGTGAAATGTCAGCGGTCTGTATGCGTGTGATTATTAATCCAAATTCAGCAAGGAGAGGACAATTTCATTACAGCGTGATCGATATTCCTGCAGATTGGACAAACACAATTCGGCGAGTTGAGTGTATGAGGAGTGTAGTGTGACGAGTCTCTAACTCTGCCTCTGGTTGCTGTATGGAGACAGCTTTATTGCACTGAGAGCGTTTATACTCTGTCTTTGCATTGCTAATGAAATCATTAATGACGCAGAATAATGGAAATGTGCACATTGTGTGCTATATTTATCCCTTTATTTCCTGTCTGTCTGTCTCTCTCTCTCTCTCTCTCGCTTTCTCTCAGTGAAGTCTAGCAGAACTAAGTGGACCCCATACTTCAGAAGCATACAGCGAAACAGCTGTCAAAAAAATCTCATCAGGTTTTAATTGGTTTTAATTGGGAACGCTATTTCGGGATGGATTTTTGATTGAATTTAAATACTTCAGTGTCACTTTGTATCACGGTACAGTTGCTAATCCAAAGCCAGAGAACTCTTTGCACTGTAGTCGAGATTTTGTTCCAGCTTTTACTACTAAGATGCGTGTCAAAACAAGCTCATTCCCAAGATGGCTTAATTAAGACCTGCCATAAAGAGATTCCGTCAAGGTTATCTTAGTATTTTACCTGCTGAGCTGTCATTCATTTGCACTTCAGTTGCGAAACACTAAAAATCCAGAGGTTGGTCGCATGTCTGGCTTTTTTGTTTGTGCATTTTACGCAATTGGTGCGAACTCTTTAGGGGGTGAAAACTGCGCAACTAAAACATGTGGTATCTAAATGTGATTTTGCATTTAAAACAGAGGAAACAGAGAGACTTGGGTCACAGGGATCTGCTGGAGTCTATTCCAGCCGTCTCTGAAAGGGCAAAGGGACAGGTCACTTGTCCATCACAGGGCCAAACACACACTCCTATGAGCAATTTAATATCACCAATCAACCTAATATACATGTTTTTGGACTGTGGGAGGAAACTCTACACAGAAAAACCCTTACCTGGGAATCGAACCCAGACCTTCTCGCTGTGAGGCAACAGTGCTAACCCAAACCTCAGATCCTCAGGATCTATTATAACCTAAGATTCCTCGGATCTATTATATTCATCAAAGTCTGCAATCCTAAACCAATGACTGTTGAGACTCCCAGACGGGACCTAATGCTGAAACTGCAGTCTTTACGTTTTCAAACGCTCCACTGTTCGGTAAAGTTTGGCCGATTAAATCACACCGCGTAATGAGAGGCAGCAGATCAGCAAGTGTGAAATTACCGCTGCTAAGGGAGGAAAACTCTGTCCTTCTTCTTATCCTTCTCTGATGCTGTTAGGGTGAAGAAAATGTGTGGGCTTGAAAGCTTACGGTAACCAACGGACTCGATTAGACTCGTGCGATCTACACAGAGTTAATTATCTACATGGACTATCCTGTATGAATATTCATAAGCAGCCGTGCAGAGTGGACTGTTTTATTTGCATAAAGATGCTAATGCGTCCCTTGAGAAGCTCCTGTAGTAGATTAAGGAGAGATTAGGACAATGACAAATGCTGAGTAAGGTTGTAAATTTGTCCAAAAAAACACTGGCATGTCTAGCGCAGGTAGGGTTTTTCTTTAATTCGTTACTCGCCTACGCTCCTAGGAGCCTGTTCGTCAGACTGTATTTACGTACGCATACATATGTTGAACACATCTTGAAAGAACACCTACGCGCTATTTCATAATCACGCGTGAGGACGTGACAGTGTTGGAACTGTGAATGTTTTTACAGACCGGAGACGCAAACGTGGTCGTTACACAGCCGCCTTCACCGTCACTCCAAACACTGGCACGATAGCGGCGATCTGCTTTACCATATGCTGCAGTGCTCCGCCAAGCAAGAGTATATGCAGTGTGTGTGTGTGTTGTGTGCTGTGTGTGTGTGTGTGTGCCAACCGTAAGATGGCCAGACTCTAAACATCTGGTGCTGTGATGGTCTCGCAGGCATGAGGGACTTTGTGAAACTGCTATCTTCTTTTTCTGTGTGATGGTTCCTCCCTCCCTCTCTTTCTCCCTGTTTCTCTCTCTCTCCATCTCTCTCGATATCTCGCTGTCTCTCTCTTTCTCTGTGTTTGTCTCGCTCTCTCTCTTTCTACTTCTGTCTCTCTCTTTCTCTTTGTTTGTCTCTCTCTCTCTCTCTCTCTCTTTCTCTGTCTGTCTGTCTGTCTGTCTCTCTCTCTCTGCCACACACAGACACTGTTTCTCACCATTTACACCTCGGTCTCTCTCGGTTTGTTTTTTAGCTTAACTTGCTTTATTGACATTGCACTTTATAAGCAATTTTACCAAAGCAATTATAGTCTTTTATTGACTATGAGGCTTTTATTCTCTCTCTTTCTCACACATACACACACACACACACGCGCACACACACAGAATAACTCGATCTCTGCTAAACCATCACATCTCAGCATGTTGTGCTCTAAAAAGCCTCTCTAATTAGCGTGATTTGGAATTCACTGAAAAAAGGTCAAGACCACTTGACAATTTAAGCCTTTGCCCCGTCTGCTCCGAGACCGCCCTCGCTTTTTACTTTCACTCCCTCACAACCAGATGCTTAGAACAAACTTCACGCTGTGAAAACCATACAAATATTCCGAATTTATTGTTGCATATTTTTGTATTCTTTTAGATGGGTCACTTCAGTGATACTGATCTGGAACATTTGTGTACAGCTGCATGTAGCGGATGGAGTATTTTCCAAATCATTTACCAATGTAGACAACTGGGATAGGAAGTATTGACTCTCAGCTAGGGCTGCACAAATATATTGAAATTATTAAAATATCGCATATCGAAATGGATTGCGATAAATTTAGATTTAATGCTTTATACAATAATTTCGTTTTAGATCGAAGGGGAAACTATAATATCCGGCACACGGATGTTAGTTGGGATAAGCGTGTGCGTACTTTGATGCAAGACCATCAAACAAACCGCAAAGCTTTCATATGGAACTGATCTCGATAAGATAATCCAGCCCGAATCACCTGCCATTGTGCTACTGATGATTTAGAGTCAAAACAAAGAGGCATCTTAAAGATATGCCAGTATTTTACTTTGATTGAAGTTGTAGAATATGTAAATTTCGAGTGGCAACACAAAGAGAAAACACACAAAAAATCTTTACAGTCACCTCTAATATCACATCAATATCGCATATTAAATTTCGCATTATTTAGCATGCTATTGCATTTATATCGTCAATATCGTTTAACCCTAATTTTAACAGCCCACATCCGTGTTAGGTTTAGTTATAATATGACCGTAAAACAAGAAATAATAGTTAAAAATATAACGTTAATGAGTTCAAATCGTTTTTTTTTTTAATTTCAAGAAATTTTTTGGCTGAATGTAACACAAACCACAGCCATTACAATGTCACTTTTCTCTTCCGATCAGCAGTCCAACACCTTAACCACTGCTGGGCCCCTGAGCAAGGCCCTTAACCCCCAATTGCTCAGCTGCATAAAAGAGATAAATGTAAGTCGCTCTGGATAAGGACGTCTGCCAAATGATTTTAATGTAAATGTAGCATTTATTGCCATTAACGCTTATTTATTGACGTTTAATTCGCAGGCGCTGATGCTTGTCTCCGATTCATATCCGGTTTATTTCCACATACAAATGGCCTGAAACCGATTTAAAAATTCGGAATCCATGTGATTTTTTTCTGATTTCACGCTTGTCAGTCATATCCCATCTGAAAAAAATCTGAATTGGGTCACCTGACAGTGTAAATGCGGCCAAAAAACAGGAACTGGAACAATTTCTCTTCATGCCTGGATGGGATTTATCCGCTTGGGTTAGTGTACCTATTATTCAGTGTATCTTCCTGTCTGTCTGTCTCTCTATCTATCTATCTGGCCGTATATCTATCTATCTATCTATCTATCTATCTATCTATCTATCTATCTATCTATCTATCTATCTATCTATCTATCTATCTATCTGTCTATCTATCTATCTATCTATCTATCTAGCTGTCTATCTATCTACATATTTAAAAGTAAAGTCTGTATGTCATTCTATCTCATTCTTTCAGATCTTCCTGATAGCAGGACTCTTAATTACACCTCCATTGTTTCCGTGGCGGCAGAACATCAGCAAGGTAATTACACACCACGTTTAGAGCTCAGGGGGGTGACGGATGCAGCTAATGCTATTTTTTTGTCAACTGAAATCAAAAGTTATCACCGCTTATGCATTTCACCAAGCAGGGACACGTCAGTCGTAGATGAGGTTTTCAGGAATGTAGTGATGAGGGAGTATTTAGGATTATACAGTAAATTACTCTCACCTAAATTCCGTTTAAGCTAGACTATATGGCCAAAGGTTTGTGGACACCTTACCGGCACACCTACATCATTTTGTGTTTTCTAAACTGTTGCCACAAAGTCTGAACCCCTAAACTCCATGAAGTCATGTTACGTTCTGGTTGTTGTGGAAAAAACACCCTGTACTCTGACTCAATCCCACGGAATAAACTGGAACATTGACTGCACTCAAGACCTCCTCACCCAACATCAGTGTCTGAGCTGAGTGAACAAATCCGGAATATTCCAAAATCTGGAATAGGATGTTTAAAAAAAACACATATGGATACGTCAGTCTAAGCGCCCTAATACACTGAATTATGGAACACACTAATATAAAAAATGTAAGTAAAAGATAAAAAGCTGTCCTTATAAATGTTGCCACTGCCACAGTCGACATAGCGAGCACAAGTCCAAACACAAACACGCATGTATGCGTGTGAGATTGGACCAGCTGTCCTTCTTGGTGTTCAGTGAAGGATGAAATGAATTGTATTTAAATAAAATTAGCATAGAGGCGAGCTAAACGCAGAACTGCGGCGAAATAAATGCTAATTCGGAGCTGCCTGGAAGCCGAATGCAAATTGAATCCAATTGTAACGATCATTTACATTAGAGAGGACATGAATTAAACACAGGTTCACTGCGAGCCACCTACACTGAAATATCAATACCATTACGAAATGTCAGAGCCACGCTAAGTGCTCTTATGCAACATCTGAAGACGGAGGCGCAGCCACCGAGCGGAATTTCAGAGCAAATGAAGATTACAGCATGTACAAAACTCAATTATTGTGTGTGTGTGTTGTACTTGTGTTTGATCTCAGTTTTATTTATCTTACAAATCAGACATTACAACTATAAACTATTCAATTTTTTATCTTTTGCTAAGCAACTAGAGTAGATCTTCGCACAGACATGCTAATAAAAATATTTGAAAAAAATCGAACAAACACGGATATGATTAGTTTTTTAGCTACCATCTTTTGCCGTCTCTTAGCCAATTTTTGGCTTCAGACACCTAACCGCTAGCCGGCGTAGCAAACACCACGGGAACCTTAAAACAACCGCCCCGCATCCTGTGTCTCACTCGATAGCTAGTCAGACATGCGCATTATCAAGTGCGTCAGTCGTCTGATCTCCAAGGTAAATGCTGTACATTATACTTAATAAAACCAGTTTATTACAGTACATCCTATTGTATTGTTTTTTATACAATATTGTTATTTAAAAACATGTAACAAAAAAAAATGTATGTGTTTTTTTGGGGAACCCCGAACGAATTTATGGCATTTCAGTTCATTTCAATGGGAAAAACTGATTTGAGATACGAGTAATTTGAGTTACGAGCTCCATCACGGAGCGAATTAAACTCGAGGCACCGCTGTATATAAAAATAACTTTATTTAGGATATGTTTTTCGATTGAAATCATGCATTAGATAAAAACATGTTTGGTCAGAAACATGATTTCATCATCCCGCGTATTAATACTGGTTCACCGAGGCTCAAAAATGGAGTGTAAGGGAACAGAAAATGTGTATAGGGAGGGGCAGTACTGATGTCACACAACATTTCCTAGTGATGCTTCAGATCTGTTGAGCGCCAATTCCAGCAATATTATCCTGTCAGTCATTACTATCAAAAACTGAGGAGTGCCACTGCATGTAAGACTGAAGGGAAACGCTGGCAGTTTAAAGGTTTTAAAAGTTTTTACACATCGACAATTTCATACTTAAGATTTTTCCTAGTTAAAGGATGTTAATAAAAGAAAAGTTTATAATAATAATGTTTGTCCAAACAACTGTGAAATGTGACATACAGTGAAATTTGTTGTTACGGTACAAGTTTAATCCACGTTTATGTTTGATTTATTATATTAATCAGGGCCCAGATAAAAAAAAAAAAAAGGGAATAAAATAAGTCCTTTATATTGTTTATGTATTTAAGCCTTTCTTGTAAATTATTTCCGAATAACTACCTATTTAAATAAGGCTCTTCTGAAATACATCGTCACTGTGAAATTAAATTACTCATACCAGGAAATGGAATTTCGATCCTAAAGTGACATCAAATCTAAATGACTGCTTACATTATAAAGTAAAAGGAAATGTACAGTTAATAAACAAGGTAATAAATACGTATTCATTCACTTAACAAACAGGTTTTTCTGATTAAGTCTAGAACATCAAAGAACATCAAAGCTTTAATATTCATCTTATATTACGTTTAGGTGCCTAGTTAACAATAGGAAAACATGAAGACGTTGGTTCCAGCGGCCCAGCAGTGGCGGCGTGGTGGGAGAATCGAACCCATGATCTTCCGATCAGCATTCCAACAACTTAACCAAATGTTTTGATCTTCTGAGGAAGGTTTACTTTTAGTATTAAACACATTCAACATGTGAAATTGAGATCTTTATTCCTAAACTTCCTTAAGGTGGTTTAGTGCGACTTCAACATGAGTTTAAAACTGAATAAAAGTGAAAAAAAAATTGTTTTTTTTTTCTTCTCCCCCACACACACACACACACACACACACACACACACATTTCTCTAAGAGCAACATCAACTAAACCTGACAGTTGAAGTTTAATACGCTCTGCAGGAAAGCTGTTTTTATTCCGGCTGCTCAACTCCTGTCTCATTTAGTATATGTTCATACTGTATGATTCACTGGGGAGGTATGAAACAGAAAAAAAGAAAGAAAGAAAAAAAATGAGCGCTACAACATAAACACTGCACGTCGGACGGAAGCAGAATAAAGCAGCGATAAAGTTTTATACCTTACTATGATAGTTAGACAGCTTTATTGCCAAGTCATCACTAGCTAATTTGTAACAATACATAAATGTTCTTAAAAAAGAGCGAGCGCAACGACACACTGCGTTTTGTATTGTTTGACCTGTGTTTCGCTAGCAAACAGATGACTAGCGGCTTTAGAAAGAAAATGAGAAATGGAGGTTAAAAGGATGAAAACAAAGCACAATCAGGAAAAGCTGGCGGGGATGCAGGAAACAATCAAACACAACCCCTACGATGATGTGAAGCAGCACTCTGATGGAGGCTGAATAAAGGATAGATTAAAAGGATTCTTTAGGAGAGTTACAGCTGATTGACAGCTCTGTAACTGGAGGTTTGAGTCGGATGGTAGAAATAAGCTTCATACTGAAAAGAAATATGATGATATATGTTGTTATATTTATAAGCAATAAACAAATCATTTCACGTAAACACTTTCAATTAAAACTAAAAACTACGCAATAACGTCGTTTCTGCTGCATCCAAAATAGCATTAGGGCTGTTACGATTATCAAATTTGGGTGACGATTAATTGTTAAAGAAATCATTTACGATTATTTGTTGCCGCTTTAATGATTAATTGTTTGTTTTAAGGCTTTGACAATTAACTGCTTGTAAAAAACAATTAAGCATTTAAAAAAAGTCGCTCTACTGTAAATATTTTATTATAGATAAATAGTACTTAAGGAAGTCCATATTTTGTGTCCTGTCAGTGGTGTTTATCTGTTTAGCCCCATATAAATTAATTCATTTTTTATGCAGTTGCATTATGGGTCGTTAACACCAGTTGAGCTGGTAACGGAGCGTTATTAAAGCGCACTTTTAAATCAAGCTGCTCCACTCACTTACTCTGGTTGAAAGTAGGGTGCGACAATAATACAGCTCCCCCTTGTGGCTAATAAAATTATGCAATAATTGCAGATAGATTCAACGATCGCGGTAAGGTCAAATAAGTGTGATCATACGATTATTTAATAATTGTGACAGCCTTAATTAGCATTTCATTTGAGTTAGTACATACTTCCTGAATTGTAAATAGTAAGCTCTATACAGTATGGTTATGGGTAGTATATTAAATTCGGACATACTACATCCACCATGTTGATATCGTCACGTGTCATATCTCGTCACAGCAGCGGAACTTGAAGTACTTAAAGGTATTTTACGCGCTTGAATAGTGCCGTGTCATCGTTTTTTGCTATTTCTAAACTGATTGCATTGTTTTGATTCATTTTCAAGCAATTTTTTAATCACTTTCAATAAATTAAATTCACTGTTGTGAGTATTTTTTAGGATTATTTAAATTTTTCACTGTGTATGAAATGTGCTATATAAATAAACTTGCCTCTCATGTGGACTCATGAGATAATCGTATGCGTACTTCAGAATCCGGGTGGAAGTAGTAGATCAACCAGGAACTCGCCTACTGATTGTTGTGTGCTAAGGATTCGGATATACTACCTGCCCTGCATACTGGTTTTTGAATACTATATAGTATAGAAGTATGCTATTTGGGATGCAGTCTTAGTTTTAGATAGTACAGTTGTACAGAACAGGCCACACCCAGAAGAGCAAATTGGGAGTGGCAAAAAAACAGCTAGCTAGTGTGAATATTTGGTAAAGGGGAGTGGTGACTCATGTTTAAGGTGTTAGACTACTGACCCGATGATTGTGGGTTTGATTCCTAGCTCCACCAAGCTACCACCCTAAGCAAGGTCCTTAACCCCTAATTGCTCAGTGTGTGTATGTGTTGTGGACACCATATTGTATTTGGATTGGAGTGTGTTGCATGCATATCCGCCGCAGCAGGTGTTTTGCGAAAACGTGTAGGCGGAGGTGTGAGAATCTATCTTGATATGCTTCAGCCTACCAATTTTGACATGCTTTCTTCATCTCTCTCTCTCTCTCTTTCTCTCTCTCTCTCTCTCTAACATTTCTTTATCCTTCTTTTCTCAGTGTGTCCAGTGTCTGATGAAGGAGAGGGGAACATAGACACATGCTTGCTAAACAGAGGCCTTCAACTGGCAACTGCTGAAGGCTGAAACAATGACAGCATGTCTGGCTGGGATCTGGTGACCATGAGTCTAGTCTTTCTAGCCAAAACATACACATACACACACACGCACACACACACACACACACACACTCACATGCATTACAGTTACTTTGTTTTGGGCCCAAAATAATTAACCTCTAACAGCTGCCAACAATCATGTTGGAGATGAACAGCTGGTAAAAGAGAGCGAGAGTGTAAAAGAGAGAGACAGAAGGTGAGAGAAGAGAGGTGTGATTGAGAGTGATAGAGACAGAAGGAGAGAGAGAGAGAGAGAAAGAAAGAGGGGGGATAACTAGACAGGGACACAAACGTGAGAGACAAATGATGCGTCCAAAAAGTAGGTACTACGTACAGAATTTAAGTCAGTACATACTTTTTAACTGTAAAAAGGAGGTATGTAATATATAACATGGTTACAGGTGATGAGTACAATTCAAGCGTACTACAGCCGCCATGTTGATATTGTCACATGGACATACGATGTCACAGCAGCACAAATTTAAAGTTGGATCATGTTTAATTTGGATGATGTGTTAAACGAGTGCAATTTAACTTCAAGGAACAACATTTTATTCCTAAAGTATGAAAAGCAACTTCGAATATGGCGAGTCGTCTCTTCTGTGGGCTGATGGGATAGTAAAGTGTGTGCCGTAATGCATACTTCAGAATTCTGGCGGAATAAGTAGATCATCCAGAAATATTAATTGCTCTGTTTTTCTCATAGTAAGGATTCGGGCACACTATTCCCCTCGCATACTCGTTTATCGTATACTAAATAGTATGGAAGTATGCAAGTATTTTGGACGCAGCCAAAGGCTAAATAAGAACAAAAGAATAAACAAGAGCGGAAACTAAAGACAAAAAGAGAAAATCAAATGATGCAATGAGAGAGAGAGAGAGAGAGAGAGAGAGAGAGAGAAAGATAGGTGGATGGATAAATAATAAAAGCTTAAAAGGTTTCATATGTGGAGTAATGAAGGCAGTTGGGACATGTTATTTTGAACAGCACCAGGTTTGTAATGTGTCCAACCTTAGCAATCCCTTAGCTTTAGCATTGAGGACTAACCGTTAGCATACTTTTTTTTCTCTATACTAATCACATGACAGCTAACACTAGCTACTAAATATCTGCGTAACTGTCAGCCTTGAAGGAGAGTGCTAACTTCTATAAATATGAATTAACAGACGTCGGCTGGATGAAGGACATGATGTTGACATGACGTCTATAACAAGAAACCAGATGTGGTGTCTGTGAGAGTGTGTAAAATATTTCCAAATGGACACTTGTGTCTCAAAAGTATTTGCTATTATGTTTAAGCTGACTTCCATTTATGGTCCTATAAGGACAAGGCCACCTCCTGAATGAAACCGAAGTCGGAGTGTGTGTGTGTGTGTGTGTGTGTGTGTGTGAGAGAGAGAGAGGGACTCACTGTCAGCATGTGTGAGAAGCAGTAAGGAGGCGAGCAGCAGCAGCAGCAGCAGGGTTGGCATCGTGATGGTTGGCGCGTGTGCTTCAGCAGCCTCGATGGCACAAACGCTGCGAGTCTCCTATTCACCTCTTACAACCTACAGACCGACAGAAAGACACAGCATTATGGGATGGCACAAACACAAGTAGGCGGAGTTTGAAGTATAAATGCATACAGACGCACTCTCTCTAACACCAGGTTCTGCTGCTTTATGCCGCTCATTAGCACAGCAAATGTGCTTAGCGCAGCTTTTCAATTCTAATAGAGCAATTATAACACAGATAATAGATACGGCACCTTCGTTGACTTTATTGCCGCTCGGTAATAATTCAGGAGCAATTCTCGTTAGCAGTTGGCTTATGACACGAGCCGCGAGGATTCGAGGGGGAAGATTAATTACGTCACTTACGGACAAATTATGAATGGTAGGAATCCATTAGGAGACTGAGATTATACTAGGAAGACACATTTAGTAAATGCCGACATATAGATTAATCAGATTAGGATGCAAATAGATCGGAAGGAGGGCATGTCGATTAAATCAGACGCTTATTTAATCCAGGGGTGGCAGAGGAATCCGGAGGAATGGAGGACATATTGATTAACTGAAACCAAAAGGAAAAAAGGAATAAGTGCATAGATCAATCAGGAGAAATCTGTAATAATCTGGGATATTAATACAGTTTATAATCTGATTAATCCAGGCAGATTATGTGATGAGGGAATGTAGATCAATTAAGATAATTTCAATAATAAATTCTGGTGCTAATTCCATTTCTATCCTCTTCCCCTTACTTTTCCTCATATCAAGAGGTAGGGATGCCTGGATTCTCCTGTGTAGGAGGAGGTGGAAGTGCCAGATAACATAGGGGTATGAGAAATTGGTCAAGATACACCAGAAACAGCGGCAACATGGCTGCCCATGCGGCCAAAGAGATTCACTAAAGTATTTTGGCATTAAAAAGGAATTTAACAACAAACATTTATCTGTTTTATTACATTTAATGCTGGGTTTATATTTTCTATCATGTTCTTCAGAGAAACATTTTTTTAAATGGCTAAGGTTCGTGAATGTTACACCAATAACTGTTGCACGGTGGTTCGACAACAAGAGAAAAACGTGTCAGAAATCACAGTCTAGTGGATTAGCTTTTAATCGCACATATAATGACATGTACTGGGGTAGTATTACATTTCCCCATTAACCATTTCTTAGAAAAATACCTTCATCCCTACCCTTTATCACTCTGTTTCTAAGGGTCAAGATAAAGGCATACCCCTAGGGGTAGGCCTAGGGGTATAAGACACAATTTGGATTGGGCTTCTTTTTTAGTCTTGTAGAAAATATGCAAAATGATGATAATATTATAAATTCGTCTTATCAGGTGTTTTTTATCTTTTAAGAGATGTACAGAATAATCAGGGGATGTATACATTTAGAGCATTTGGCAGACGCCCTTACCCAGAGGGTAACCAGAGGGTTTATACAACTAGGCAATTGGGGGTTAAGGGCCTTGCTCAGGGGCCCAGCAGTGGTGGCTTGGTCAAGGTGGGAATTGAACCCACAATCTTCGGATTGGCAGTTCACCACCTTAACCACGCCCCCACATTAAGGCTTTGAGATGTTGGCTGGAGGATCAGGGTTACATTTACAGCATTTGGCAGAACCCTTATCCTTTATTTTTCTTACATTTATACAACTGCTTTGCTCAGGAGTGGTGGCTTGGTGGAGCTGGGAATTGAACCAACAATCTTCGGACTGGCAGTCCAACACCTTAACCATGAGCCACCACTTCCCCACATGTGTAGATTATTTATATAGGTTACATACATATAGATTTTTATACATGACTTTCTCTCACCCTCTTACACACGTTTTGTCTCTCAGATATTCTTTACCCTCTCTATCTCTCTCCTCCCCTTCCTCTTCACCCTCTCTCTTTCTCTCTCCTTTTTGTCTCTCAGATATTTTTTTTATCTCTATACCCTCTTTCTCTCTTGCTGTCTCTCATCCCATTTCCCTCAATGGTTTCCTCTCGCTCTCTGTCTGTCTCTCAGATATTTCTGTCTTTCATCTCTATACCTTTTCATGTCTTTCTCTGTCTCTATATCTCCTCACATTCCTCTACATGTTTTTCTCTTTCTCTCTCTCCCTGTCTCTCAGATATTTCTGTCTTTCTCTATCTCTGTAACCTCTCTGTCTTTCTCTCCCTTTCTATTTCTCTCTCTCTGTCCCGTTCCCACTCTTTTCTCTTGCCCTCTATCTCACATGCTGATTCAGATAAACAAGGCCATCTGTACACTGTGTAACACAGGGACAGGAGAGAGGAGCTGAAGAGGACAGAAAAAAGAAACAAGGCACAGTTAGGCGGAGCCTGGAAAGCGAGTCCCATCCTGCCATGACCCATTATAGCAACAGAACAACCTGTATGTGTGTGTATGTGTTGTGTGTGTGTGTGTGTGTGTGTGTACGGAAGTGAGCGTTGGCACACGGGTGTTCGCTGTTGTGTGATGTCACGCGTGACAGTCACTGTTGCTCTTTCTGCTCCCATCTGTGACACCCCCCCACACACTTTTACTCTCTCTCTCTCTCTCTCTCTCTCTCTCTCTCAGCGATGCTACAATATATAAGCATCCTGAAGTAAATTCAAATTGAGCACAGTGTTTCATGTCTTGCTGTCCAATCGTTTTTTACTGTTATTAACAAAGACATCTTGCACTATACTGCACTCACACACACGCAAGCACACACACTTAATTAGAGACAGAAAGAGGACCTGTGTCTGGGGTAATTTTTATCCGCTGTTCATGCATAGAAGCAACAATGGAGCCTTCACGGCATAAGAAATCAAATTCTCTTACAGAGAAAGAGAGAGAGAGAGAGAGAGAGAGAGAGACAGAGAGAGAGATCAGATCAGATACAAAAAAACGAGACACTGGGAGAAATAAACCGAATGAGTGAGACCGATAAATGAAGATACAATAAGTGATTAAGAGAAAGAGAAAGAGTGAGAGACAGAGAGAGAGAGAGAGAAAGAGGAATAAAACTTTAAAAATAAAACTGTAGCATGTCGACAGAGCCCAGCGCCCTGATATACTGTACATGACATTTGCATTTGTGTTTCATCATCTCCCTCCTGTGCCTGTCACTCTAATGCATGGATTTAGCTTAGCGTATCCATGTGTGGGTGTGTGTGCATGCGGTTAAGAACGTGTGTGTGTGTGTGTGTGTGTGTGTGTGTGTTATCTCATGAAGCATGGCTAAGCTCTGGTCTCTAGCGTGATGAGTATTACATAAAGCCTTTTACTAATACCAGCTTACTACCAAAATCACACACACACACACACACACACACACACACACCCCACAGGACAACTACTTCAAATAATCATAAAACAATCAACTGTATTCTTATGCATTATTTGACTCTACCTAATTAGTCCCGCCTTCTTTTTCATAACCAACCAATCAGTGTTTAGGAATTGTTGCACTTACAGTATATCTGCTATATAAGTCTTCGTTTTGTCTTCATTACAACGTTACAGAAAGCTGAAAAGTCACTTCCATCGAAATACAAACTCTGGTGGCAGTCCAGGGGAATTTCTGAATCCAAGAATCGAGTTTAACAATAAAAAAAAAAAATATATAGAGCAGTCTACAACAATATTCACGCAAAGAATCACAGCTAAAAATGATTAATATTTTTAAAAAAAATATGATGTGATACCTTTAAATATGTATAAATAGGTATAGTAAATTATGGAAATTTCACAATACTATAAATAGCTCTGATAGCCAATGTATTCGCTAGTTACTTGTTTCTCAATTGAAATTCTAGGGGGCAGGGGTGGCTCAAATGGTTATGGTGCTGAGTTGTTAATCTGAAGACCAGAAACACCTGGGTTCAAGCCCCACCTCCGGCAAGTCAACCACTGTTGGGTCCTTGAGCAAGACCCTTAACCTCTCCTGCTCCAGGGGCGCCGTATCATAGCTGACCCTGTGCTCTGACCCCAACTTACTAAGATGGGATATGCAAAAAATGCATTTCATTGGCTCTGTACATGTACCTTGCACAATGAATTGAATATACTTATCAGTCAATCAAACTCATTTCTCATTTCCGCGCTAATCTTTCGCTTATTTGTTGACGCTTACAGCAAAAAGAGACAGAGAGAAAGAGACGGCTGTTCATCACTCCCGTAACCCCGACACAGAGGTCAAACATTTTGCTCATAGTCCATCATCCGTAGCCAAGGTTACTGGCCAGAATTGGTTTCCGTGGTGCTAACAGCATGCTAGCAGGAAAAACTGGACTACTCCGCTCAATGTATGAGCGCTAGCCAAGAGATTGGTGAGGATTTAGGGATGAGAAAGATAGTAATAACAAAACATAATGGAGGTCATGTCAACATTTAATGCTGTCAGTATTGCTACTTCTAATAATAACAACAACCACAATAATAATAATAATAATAATAATAATAATAATTACCTACAAATGCTTTGTTTTTTTTCAGTTTTTTTTAAAGACACTTTATGTGGATTTTAGCTATATTTGGCCACCAGCCTCTCGCTCTAATTCGGCTTAGAATAAACCAGCTCTAAATTAAAAAAACGTTAACTGGGTCCTACACTTTGTGTGTGTGTGTCTGTGTGTGTGTGTGTGTGTGTGTGTGTGTGTGTGCTTATTTGTAGGTGACAGCAGTTGTAGGTTTCAGGCATGCCACTAAATTACAGTGGAGGTGGGATGACAAGTGACGAACGAAAACACACAGACACAGTCTCTCACACACACTTTACACACACACACACTTACAGATTAGAGTGCATTCCTGGCATTTTGACACCCCCCCACCACACACACACACACACACACACCACACACACACACACACATAGCAGCCCGTGGGTGGATGAATAATCTGACTTCAGAAGATGAGAAATAGAGAAAGTTCAGGAAAGAATTTTGACTTCTAACTCTTAATTATTAAAGCAGCAGTCAGTCTGAACCTCAATAGAGAACTTTCTTACAGACACAAAGTGGCTTCCTGGTAGCATTTATATGTTTGCCTCGTTTTAAGTTTGGAGATGGAAAGGAACTATTTAAAGATGAACAAAGAAACGTTAGCCTTAATGAAAATCAGCGCTAAATTAAACATTGGCAAGCAAAATGAACCTCACTGTGTGTTACCTCACATTATCCAGTAGCTAGAACATCTTATGACTCAAAATGGCTGCCAAAAAACCTTTCCATTTACTCCTAATTTCTGTCTTTGGTGGAAGATTTTATCTAAAAGATTTTCTCTGACCACTGCTGCTACGGAGATAATGCTCAATATCCCTCTTAAAGGATTTAGGCATAACACTTTGGGAATGGACAATGTGTACTGTACTGCATATTACCTATACACACACACACACACACATGGCCAGTCACATGTATTAAAAACCTTTGCTTATGATTAAGGACACGGCCACTGTTACACAATCACTTTGTCAACAGTGAAGTGGTGGCTCATGGTTAAAGTGTTGGACTACCAACTTGAAGATTGTGGGTTCGATTTCCAGCTCCACCAAGCCACCACTGCTGGGCCCCTGAGCAAGACCCTTAAACCCCAGTCGCTCAGCTGTATAAATGAGATAAATGTAAGTCGCTCGGGATAAGAACATCTGCCAAATGCTGTAAATGTAAATGTACACACACTATGTGCAGACAGATGTTTAAACACACACCGTCACTCACATCCTCAGATACACACACACACACACGCATGCTACAAAAGCATGTCAGGCATTGTTTTGTTTTGTTTTTTTGTCAGCTTTAGTAAAACGGCTTTACACATACGCAGCTAATTAAACTTTTTAAGGATTTTAACCATATTAGAAAGTAACCCAGGTGTTTTTAGATGCTAGTGTTTAAGGCCCTTGGGGTAACACAGTAGGACATAGTACACAGACTTACAGGTCTGGGATCAGACTGCATCATTTTAGTCGAGCCTGACGTTTTTTTAGCCGTCAATGCTAACTGCAGTCATAACAGTCTAACTAAGCTCACACAAAGTGACTTTTCCAAAAACTACCAAGACATCTGAGAGAAATATTAATATTTTGTAAATGTTTGGACCGTTTCCAGGTCCGTACTGCCTGAAGACGTTACGTTTTTCAGCCATTTTGATGACTTTTCCCCAATTTAAATGTTCAGCTTGTCTTTCTCTGCATTAAAGCGTGTATATTTTTTATTTTGTTCATTTATAAAAAAAATCAAAGGAGTCTAGTGATCGTAAATAGCTAAAGCTTCTTAATAATAGCTAGGCGGTTATCTAGCCATACAGGAAAGGATGGAAAAATTAACATGACTTTAAAAGCGAAAAAAAAAAAAAGAAAAAAAGAATGTTCCAGTCTGGAAACCGGTGCATTAGTGGTTGTTTATCCAGCTGTAAATTGGCATTGTGAGACCAATCCGAAGTGCACGTAACACAGTTTACACCATCTCATTAGACTCAGCACATCTTGATAAACGGCTCTAAAAACACATGCAAATTCGAGAATCCAAGCAAACAGACATCTGTCGGGGAATCAGATCAAATCTCCAGAGAGCTCTGTGCTTCAATAGAGCCAAGTCACACTCCGAACTGCTCAGCTCCTGCCAAAAGCCAGCCGGCAAGCACACACACACACACACACACACACACACACACAATCATACACCTGCACTGTTAACTGTTGAGCTGTATTGGTTGCAGATGATGCTGAGTCAGATTGTCTCTGAAGATGAGTTGATTCTCAGGCAGTCTACACAGCAGAGGGAGAGGACAAAGCTCATCTGCTAAATCAGTAATAAATGCTAGAATGGGAACGCTTGGGTTGGTAAAAAATTATACTTAAAGAAAAGAGAGAGAGTCAGAGAGAGAGAGAAAGAGAGAGAGAGAGAGAGCACACAGGTTGCTGATTTATCACTGTATTTAGATAACGTGTCTTTTCTTTATAGGGCAGTGAGTGGGGATTAACTTGCGTCGCTACTGCAGCCTCTGTCTGTGTGTGTGTGTGTGTTTGTATGTGTGTGTGATGCATTTCTCAGGTGAAGGTGAGCTAGATTTGACTACATTTACTTATAATTATGCTTACTCACACTGCCACACAGGTGTAGCAATTAAACCAGTACAGTACAGACATGACTTTTATTAAAGTGAGGAAATTGAGCCTAAAATTGCTTTTACAGCCTGATATTTCGGCTGTACAAATAATCGCCATCTCTGTACATCAGACCGCAAAATTTCCGCGTGACCTATAAAGCTAGCATTAGCTGTTCCATCTTTTTCACCCCATTGATGCAATATTTTATTTAAAGCTCAACTCTTGTGTAAGTCGGAGCTTCAGATTGACATCCAAAGACGTTTACTGAGAAAGATAGCATCTGACTGACATCTGGTCAACAGTGTCATGCTTAGGGGCGTGAAAATTTTCAATCCATTTTCTTAGACCGCTGTGCAATCATAGAACGACATGCTATTGAGTCTATACCATAATTTTTATACAATAAAATGTCGCTGATCCGTATAAAGGATGTTGGTGCGGCACTCGTACCAGCTTTTCACTTATATATAAACTGAAATTCTTTACACAAGAATGTAAGTTATGTTATTAAACTAGCTAACTACCTTACCACAAGACAGGCTCTTGGCAACAACATAGTTGTGCTATTGCATGTTCTGTCCAGCGTTATGTTCTGTTCTCTACTGTCTTCTTAATGTTTGTATTGTTTATTTCACTGCACTAGGTTGCACACATGCACTTTATGTCTATCCTGTTTAGTGGCTCTTTGTTGTTTTGTGAATTTTGTGTAGCACCAGGGTGTCCTGGAGAAACGTTATCTCATCTCATTTCACTGTGTACTGCGTCTGCTATATATGGCTGAAATGACAATAAAGCTCCTTGAACTTAAACTTGAACTTGAAGAATACAGTGTTTGCTAATCTTGCGTGATCGACTAGGATTTTTGTTTCAAAGTTGTCTTAATATTACAATAGATATAAACATTCGTTTGCCTACTGGGTAAAATGGCATTTAAATAGCATAAGGACACACTGTGCTATTGAAGCTTCGCCAGCCGGCGTGTAGGACACAATTCTAAGCGGCCTATGTGTGTGAGAAAAAGCTATGACTGTGTCTCCTCAATCTGACACTGCATAATTACCTTTTCTTTCTCCCTAATGGAGCGTTTCATTATAGCTCTGCCACAGCGCTGAGCTCAGGCTAATCACACTCGGCTCAGCATAACGGCGTGCACGCTGAGCCAAAATGGCTGCCGTGAGCTACCTGAATGTTGAATGCAGGAAGCAGGTGCAAAATATGAACTGGGAAAAGAAAGAAATGCGACAATGGTACAATGACATCCTGTTTGGCTCTTGATGTTCATGAATGCACAGCCATTTTGTGACGAAAACAAGAGAGGAGAAAGAGCGCAAGAGGATCAACGACATCTGCATTTTGGCGCTCTTAAGATTACTCATTTTTTTTTTGTGTTTGTCTTGGCAGCAACTGCTTCCTTCCTGACAGCCTGGTGAGTGTAGCTAGAGTGCTGTGGAATTAATGAACTCTGTCTTATTTGGAATTACACTGCCGTGCTGCGTTATGATGTATTGCCTTTCATCGTCCTCTTTTGTCTATGCTCAGGGGGAAAAAAGCCATTGTTGAGAGATCTGTTCTTCTTTTCTAAGCGCTTGCCACACGACAGAGGAAATTAGCTTCTGAAACGTGCACTAGGACGATTGTCACTATGCAAATCCTGCTCTGGCTCTGTAAACAAATGAGGGAAGGTTCTCAAGCCCGAAACACCCGCTGAATTAGCGGCTGTGCTGCTGACGCGACCTAAGGCTCTGTTCGGTATGTGAAACGAGAGGATTCTGTCACATCCCATGCACACACACACCAATGTCTCAGCCATGCATGGAGCTTTCTTAAATCTGACTCTAAACACAGCTATTGAATCCAGCGCTGCATGAGGCAGTTATGTGAAATGCTAGGCTCTGATTTCTTCTCCAAACTCCTGTCAAATCTCTCAATGGTGCTAACAAAAGCTGTGGCAAGAGCTAATGAAGCAGATATCCTCTCTTGTTATTACTGACGCGCCATCGCCGACGGGCGGAAAAAGAAAATGACAAAAGTGGACTGGCAGAGACTGAAAGACTTGCAACAGTCAGACAGTTGTGACTGACTGGAGAAAGTTCCAGAAATTAATCCCGTGGAGGCCTGGATGTTGGTCTCAGTGAAGGTGGCGTGGCTTTCAGCTCCAGTAAAGAAGGCATGGCTTTAAGTTCCAGTGAAGAAGGCGTGGCTTTTAGTTCCACTGAAAGAGGTGTGACTTTCAGTTCCAGTGAAGAAGGTGTAGCTTTTAGTGCCACTGAAGAAGATGTGGCTTTCAGTGCCAGTGAAGGAGGCGTGGCTTTCAGTGCCAGTGAAGGAGGCGTGGCTTTCAGTGCCAGTGAAGGAGGCGTGGCTTTCAGTGCCAGTAAAGGAGGTGTGGCTTTCAGTGCCAGTGAAGAAGGTGTAGCTTTTAGTGCCAGTAAAGGAGGCGTGGCTTTAAGTGCCAGCGAAGGAGGCGTGTCTTTCAGTTTCTCTTAATTATACTTAATAATAATTGTGTTTTTATTGTAATCACTGCCAAATCTTACGTACACACGTGCACACCCACAAACTTATCTTTCTGCTCACGTCTTCTTTCTTTCCAAACCTTTCCCTTTTGGATCCTCCGCTATCGCCAGCTCTCACACGCTCTTCTTAATCTCTCCCTGCTTTTTTTTTTCTCTCTCTTTCTCTGAAGAGCTCCTGGCCAATTCCGCTCGTGCTATGGAAATGTCATTGGTGTGCTGGTTATCAGGAGGTCACTGTATATCTGGTTAGTTCGGCGTGATTGGGGTGTCAGTCAGTGCGAGCCTAGAGGAACCGATCGGCTTTTTCAGATTCGCTTCCAGTCTGCTTATAGCTAGCATCTAGCATAGAGCACTGTGAAAGAACCGCAACGCCGGCTAACAATGTGAGTGACTGCTTAGGCTTATGGTATGATTGTGTTGTATAACCAGTGAGCTAACAAAGTCGCAAAGACAAAACAAACACCTGTCATTTACATACATTACAATTTTTAGGGCTAACAAATGATAATATGACATTCTTGCTACATTCCAAAATTCATAAGGAAAAAAATGAATCCATAAACGCTACTGAATTTGAAATATGACATTAACGTTTGTTGCATCGCGGAACTGAAGAGAAGAGCTGTGCCGCAGGTTAAATACACAACGTTATCTTCCAAAGGCCACAACAAACAAGTGACAAGCAAGTTTGCTCTACTGAAAATGGTTGCGGTTGATTTGTTTGGTCGGTTCTTTAATAAAATAAGGAACAGGACATATTCAGTTATTCACTTCACTGCATCACTCACTTTGACAAAAGGGCAATAAAATGTCGCATCAGCACTAAGCAGCAAAGCACTTTCAGAACCATTTTGTCGTTCTCGCTTGCTTTTATTCCAGCCCCCTCTCTCTCTCTCTCTCTCTCTCTTTCTCTCTTTCTCTCTTACTCTCTGTGGCACCCTGCAACATGCCAGATTAAATGCCCTTTACAGCTTGTTTTTTTCCCCTTTTTTTCTGCTCATCTCAATCAATGCAGTCCAGACATGCCTGTGGTTGAAAAATCCCATAATAATAATAATGTTTGCGCTTATAGCAGCGTAATATATTAAAAAAAAGAAAAGTGGATGTGGAGGTAGCGCAGTGGTTAAGGTGTTGGACTGATAACCAGAAGATTGTGGGTTTAATACCCAGCATCATCTAATTACCACCGCTGGGCCCCTGAGCAAGGCTCTTCACCCCCAGTTGCTCAAAAATATAAAGCAGAAGTAAGATGTAAGTCGCTCTGGATAAGGGCGTCTGCCACATGCCAGACATGTAAATGACAAATCTCATTCAATAATCTGTCCAAACTGATGATGGGTTGAAATCCTTTCACATCTGCTTATAGATAAAGGGCAAACTGTAAAAGAGACTGACTTCACATCAGCTCTTATAGATCACTGATGCTCTTTCTCTCTCTCTCTCTCTCTCTCTCTCTCTCTCTCTGTCATTCTCTCTGTCTCTCTGTGACTCTTTTCTGTCTCTCTGACACACACACACACACACACACACTAGGACCAATGGTGGTCCTTGCGTGACTGCCATGGTGTTGCGATGATCCTGGTGGGAGCACAAACATTTTAGGCAGTCCTGCAGCAATGCTTGACTGGTATGGTGAGAAGGAATGTGTGTGTGTGTGTGTGTGTGTGTGTGTGTGTTATTTGTACACTCCAGTTTGTTTTCTTCATACTATAAAGGAAAGAAGCTTTATAAACAGAAGAAATGAAGACAGAAAGACTGAAAGACAGACAGAAATACTGACAAAAAGAAAGACTAAAGGACAGACAGAAAGACAGCCAGAGAAAGAGACAGACAGAGTAAAAGACAGAGAGGGAGACAGAAAGACAGATTAAAATAAGGTCAGAGAGACAGAAAGAAAGAAACAGGAAGACAGAGTAAAAAACAGTCAGAAAACAAAGAGAAAGATAAGCAGAAAGAGTAAAAGACAAACAGAAAGACAGAGTAGAATACTGGCAGAGAAAGAGACAGACAGGGAGACTGGCAGAAAGAAAGTCTAAAGGGTAGAGAGAGAGACAGACAGAGCGAAAGACAGAAAGAGAGAGATAATCAATAAACAAATATACTAAAAACCAGCAGAAAGACTGGGATTCAGAGAAAGAGACAGAGAAATGAAAAGACTGACAAAGAAGTAGACTGAAAGCTTTCGGTTGGAGAGAGAGAGCGAGAGAGAGAGAGAGAGAAAGACAGGAAAGGAAAGACAGACAGATTCAGACAGAGAGACAAAAGTAGAGATATGGTGGTTCTGGACATTTTCCTAAGAAATAATTGTATAAATCACACAATCATGAAAGGATAAGTATAAACCAGCTTACCACACACACACACACACACACACACACACAAACACACTTTTTGTAGGAAGGATAAACTCTGCATTAGTAGATTATTGGTAAAGGGGAATGTGACCTAAATAAGTACTGTAGTGAAATGTAAATCTGTATGTGTGTTTTTGTGTGTGTGTGTGTGTGTGTGTGTGTGTGTGTGTGTGTGTGTGTGTGTGTGTGTGCGATCAAACAATTGTACTTGTCCAGATGGCTGGGGGGGAGTCAATTTCTCCACCGTCCCATGTGAACCATTAGCAGTGGAGCTAAGCAATTAAGTAATCCAGCTCCACTGAGACACAAAGAGAGAGACAGAGAGAGAGAGAGAGAGAGAGAGAGAGAGAGAGAGACAGAGAGATATGGACAACTCAAATATTTAGGCTGGTGTGTTAAAGTGTGTGTGACTGCCATGCGTGCTTTTTTTAGAGATATAAAGTAGTCCACTGTTGATGGGCAAAGCAACAAGCAATGATGTCATACACTTTATGCAAATTAGGCATGACATCATCAAGCAGCAAATCCAAACAATTACCTGGAGTGAGTCCTCAGTTTACATTTACAGCATTTAGCTGACGTCCTTATACAGAGCGACTTACATTTATCTCTTTTGTACAACTGAGCAATTAGGGGTTGCTTAAGGGCCCACAGCGGTGGCTTGGTGGTGCTGGGAATCGAACCCCTGGTAGCAGTCCAACACCACTTCTCCCAAATTTATCTTATTTTTCATACAGCCATTGGGGGTTAACAGCCTTGCTTAGGGGCCTAGACCACCTCTTAGTTTACATCACTACTTACGAGTTCATTTCTCACATCGAAAAGAAAAACCAACCATGTATCTATAATTATATTTTAGATGCTATAATCAAATCCTTATAATACATTTTTAAAGAACTGAAATAAAAAAAGAAATAAAAGAAAGCTGTTGGTGTCTCTAAAGAGAGATTATGCTAACATATAAATCAGGAAATGTTTGACATTTATTTGTGCACTATTTAATCGAAGTGCGTGTGTAGGGATACACTAAGCTGGACACACTACCGTATCAGTGACAATCAGTCCACCATTCAGTAAAGTTTAGCATCTTCTCTCAGAGAGTGTGTGATTGGCTGCTATAGCGGCTGGCTGATATGTGTGCCATAGCAGAGCTGATAGACATGTTTACGAGTGTGCATGTGTGTTGTGTTTGTGTGTGTGTGTGTGTGTGTTATAGAGGGGTATGAAACCATGTATAACATAACACGTGTGTGTGTGTGTCCACTTGGCTCATGACTATTTTCAGCACACGCTTCTGATATCCAGAACCAACACACACACACACACACACACACACACACACACACTAATAAAGACACACACCCTTGGAATTTTTTTTCCTGACTCAGTTTGGCCTCATAAACTGCACACAGCAGTGTGTGTCCGTGTGTGTGTATGTGTGTGTGTGTGTGTGTGAACGTTTACAACGACACGGTCCTGCTGGAATGAACACGACAAAGGGAAGCGACCTGGAAAAGGGCAAACTCTCCCCTGGATAATTACACTAAAAAAGAGAATTAATTACTTCACTCAAACACACACACACACACACACACACACACAAAGACTGCTTGTAATACACTGGTGTTGGAGCGTGAGTCCATGTGAACCTACAACAACTTCAATATATATTAGTGTGTGTGTGTATATATATATATATAAATATATATATATATATATATATATATATATATATATATATATATATATATAGTGTGTGTGTGGTGTGTGTGTGTAGAGAGGAGAGGAGGAGAGGGAGAGAGAAGGAGAGAGAGAGAGAGAGAGAGAGAGAGAGAGAGAGAGAGAGAGAGAGGAATTTAAGAATATTGTTTTACGTTTAATCTTTTGTTCTACACGCTGTGGTTGTGCTAGTAAACGACACCACAGCAGACAGCATGGCGACAAGAAAGAAAGAAAGAAAGAGAGATAAAGAGAGAGAGAGAGAGAGAGAGAACAGAACAAAAAAGAGAGAGAGAGAGAGAGAAGGAGAGCAGGAACAGGGAAAAAGAGAGAGCGAGAGATTAAATGAATGAATGAATTATGTGTGTGATTTCTTTTCATTTGTTTTCTCCTGATAATAATTTAAATAAATAATTTAGCTACAATAGAAACTCGGAAAACTGTGAGCAGAAACGCGAGCAGCCACACTGTCGTCCTCTGTGTGCTCTAATTCTTCTAAATCTGTCCTCACGCGCAGTGAGTGGGACTCTGGCATTGGACAGAGAGCGAATGATGTGATAGGACACGAGGGGAAGGAGAGAACGTTAGTTAAGAAGGTGTTTCATTTCGACTTGGTTGGAGTGTATCAGGGAGGTCGGCTTATTTTGGGACGAGACACTGTGCCGGGGCTTTGCTCCTCCAGAAGGGTTTTAGTGCTTCCCTGAATGGGGCCTGTGTGTGTGCGTTTGGTAGAGAGATAAAGAAAGTTTTTTTGTCCTGCACGTTTGGTGTTCCAGAATGATTTTGTCTTCACAAATTATACTTAATGTTGTATGTTATTTCACATTCCTTTCAATAGCTAGCTTAGAAATGCTTCGAGAAAAAAAACATTCCTCAGTGTTTAAAGTTGACATTGACAAACGTTCCTGGGAAATTTGAAGTAATTCTTAAACTAAACAAACACAAAAATGTTGAGTATCTCTGGCTTTTTTTCCCCCAACACTTGCTAGCGGACTAGCAAACCAGTTAATCCAGGAAGTTTTACAGCTAGTTCTGCTAATACAGTAAAAAAAATACATTCATTGTGATCTGGGGGTCACCCAGAGCATTTACATTTACAGCATTTGGCAGACGCCCTTATCCAAAGAGACTTACATATGTCCCAATTCGGGGTAAGGGGCCTTGCTCAGGAGCCCAACGGTGGTAGCTTGGTGGAGCTGGGAATCAAACCCACAATCTTCAGGTTGGTGGTCCAACACCTTAACTATAAGCCACCACGACGCCCCATATGTCAACTTTCCACCCACTAGTCTATCATGCTAACACCAAGCGGCTACAGTTTCATGGAATTTCATGTCAAACACATTTGACGAATTATTTAAAATATATTATTAAACGCTATATATAATTTGTCTTTGATGGATTTTTACTAATCGAATATTCGAGAAAAAAAAATGTTGGAAATATTTTTGCACATCAAGCAGAGAGTTTATTTTTTGTTGAATAAAGTTTACGTTTAGATAAAAGCCTATAACCTCATTATATAAAGTGATTGAGTCTGTATGTTAGTAAAATTCTATTATAACCCTTAAATATATTTTGGTTTAAATAAAATATATAATGTTTTATATCAAATAGAAGAATTTACTGACCACCATAACATTTATTTTACATATTTTTTTAAGTAAAATATACAGTGGAAATCAGTAAAAAAGTCAAATTTTAAATGTCTGGGTTGCTATTCGTCTAACTAGCATAAGCTAACCTGACAGGATTTGCCCTGCTGATACGTCTTTTGTCTGATGAGTTTGAGTATCAAAAAGTCTACAAAATGTCCTGTTTAAGTGTGTGTGTTTATACAGCTGTGACGGTGTGAAAAAAGACACTCTTAATCCACACTATCTAATCATACAGTGTAAATGGTGTCCAATAGTGTCCGCGTCTATCCGCACAGGCAGAGATCTGAGGCCGACGTTCGTACACTCTTCAGATCAAATCTGCTGCCAGACATTTTTTTTTTACAGAACGTCAAGACTTGGGCCACGTCCCGAACCCAGGTTATGACGCCCTGTTCACTTTGTCCGTGTTAGTTTATTATCTGTTATAGTTGCACAATTATAAACTAAAGAATCGTATGAGCAGGGAATATGAGATAAGATAAGATAGGAATAAGAGGAAATCTGACTGTGTGTGTGTGTGTGAGTGAGTGAGTGAGTGAGTGAGTGAGTGTGTGTACACTTTCAGCTCTTGGTCAAAGATCATGGTCTCGCTTGCCAAATGTTGTCAACAATTGTCTGACTTTAAGGTAGTAAATTACACACTATACACAGACGCACATACACGTACACACAGAGGAGACAAAGTGCATCCCATTCTAAGAGAACATCTTGAAGATAGCTGCTTTTATTATAATGTACACACTTTTGCAAGCTGACGAACGAGTAAAAATCGCACAAACAGATGAAATAAAGGTGCGGCGCATGAAAAAAACAGCACAGACCTGCGGAGAATAGAGGCGTTTCTCTCAGATATGACGATAGATTACTAACAAAAGGCTCCATTCGACTACTATTACACTGCAATTACACTTAGCATAGACCGTTACCTGACCTATATGGGTCCGGCCAGGTTGAGAAATGTCAACATGATGTCACAAACTTCTGCAGTGCTGAAGCGCACAAGGGTCATGTAGGAACGTCTCGTAAAGATGTTGGATGTGTGGTGTAAGGAGCGATGGGCTCGAATCCAAATCTGCACAATAAACAAATAGCGATGAGGGACAAGTGGAGATACGCAGAGACAGAGACGAAGATTACACACTCATTATAATTGATGTAGCTTTGTGTAGGGATTGTGAGGGCAAACAGAAAACATACTCAAAGACTCTCTCTTTCTCTCTGTCTCGTTGATGTAAGAGCTGACATGTTTCCAGTAGGACTATCGGTTTTCCTGATAATCTCTCAGTGCTTTTTCAATGCCAAATCAGTGTATTGTTTTTCTAACAGTGCATTAACACACACACAGGGATAACTTTTTTTCCATCCATAAAGAAGTAATTATTGTTAAACTATAAACATATGTCCCTCAGTACTCAATAAACAATAAGGCCACACCCCTTCTCCTATGTATAAACCTCTTCATGTTCTTAGGCCACACCTCTTTTGAATCTAATTAGACTTAATAAGGCACAGAGGACACGGATTGTTTAGGCTAACCAGCAAAGAAGCCACACCTCCTTCACTCCTTCGGGCTATGGCGTCTTTAGTTAGGCTGAAGACACAGAGGCCACGCCTTCATTACTAAAGCTGACTGACATATAAGTCACACCTATTTCACTGGGACAGACAGACAGGACACGCCAACTTCTTTTAGTCTACCTAACACAGAAGCCACGCCTCCTTCACTGGGTTTGGCAGCCACATAGGACACGCCCCCTAAACTGGGACAGTAAACCGTAAACTGGAACAAAGTCTTTAGGTTTATTTATCATTTTAACTTGTTCCATATTTGGCCTGGTGGACAAAAATGTTTCTTGTTCCTTCAGAAACCAGTCTTTTTCATTTCGAGCAAAACTGCTTACAAACAAGATGAAGAAAAGCGGGTGGGAAATGGACAGAAAAATATGCCTGGAAAAATCAATATCTTGCAATTTGCTGTTGCGTTCGGTATCTATTGATGATCTGTCAAAAACGTGCGCCTAAGTGCCAACTCTGTGCACTCTCTCTCTCTCTCTCTCTCTGTACCTCTCTCTCTCTTTAATTTTTTCTTCAAAAATGACTTTTCAGAGAAATCCTTTTTCCATCCTCTGGGACAAATGATCATCGTGCTTGGATGGACGGGTCAGAGATCACATGACCGAAGACAGGGGTGGGCGGAACGGTAGCCAATCATTGTAGCGGCTTCCTTTTACACTTGGTTTGTTTTGGCAGCTAGTGGCACAGAGCATGTGGGAAATATCATGTGGCTACACACAAACACACACACACACACACACAAATCAATTGTCCCACTTTGTGTATGGAGGGAAAATTATATGTTGTCAGTGAGACTGGAATACACTAAACTATAAGACAACATTCTACCAGAAAAATCCTTGTAATATTATTTAAAGTCCAATCTGCAAGTGTGGAATTATTGGAATTTTTTATCTATGAAATATGATACATCTGGTTATAATCGTAATACCTGCTAACATGCGCTAACTCCAGGAAATAAGCCTCGAAGCTCCAGGAAAGGTGAAGATAGAAAAATCAATCTAACGAACTTTTACACAGTCTTTTAACACATCTGGATATGACCTCAAATACAAATCTTCTACAAATAGAAGGGGAAAAAAAGACATTTAAGTGTTCATAAAACCTCCACATGCCTTCTGGGAAAAGGTTCACCCAGTGCTGTTCCCTTCAACCCCCTCTTTTTTATTCTTGTTAAATAAAACTTCTCGCTAAATATATTTCCATGCAGCAAGCGCCCATGGGAAAGGAGTTCTCACACTGGCAACGGTTCTGGAATGTTACCCCCACTGGGAAAAGTGGGTCAACCGATGTTCCATGTCAGAGAAGAGAAGAGAAAAGAAGAGAGGTGAAGAGAGGAGAAGAGAAGAGAGGAGAAGAGAAGAGAAGAGAAGAGAGGAGAGGAGAGGAGAAGAGAAGAGAGAAGAGGAGAAGAGAAGAGAGAAGAGAGAGGAGAAAGAGAGGGAAGAGACAAGAGAGAAGAGAAAGAGAAAGAGAAGAGAGAAGAGAGGAGAGTAGGGAGCAGAGAGAAGAGGAGAAGAGAAGAGAGAAGAGGAGGGAAGAGAAGAGAAGAGAGGAGAGGAGAAGAGAAGAGAGAAGAGGAGAGAAGAGAAGAGAAGAGAGGAGAGGAGAAGAGAAGACAGAAGAGGAGACAAAAGAAAAGAAAAGAAAAAAGAAAAGAAAAAATTTCTATTCGGCCTCCAGTAAGACATCAAATATCAAACATTAACTTTTGGAATTTTTAAAGAGAACAAAATGAACACCAGACTCATGTATACATTTACTGCCCTGCAATCAAAAAGCACTTAGCTCTAAACACCACTGAAGAAATATTTCACCCCTGATGTAAAAGATGTTAGAAGATATGAGACGAACCAAAGTCAGAATGAATGAAAACAAAGGCGGGAAAAATGTGGAACTCGTTGCACCTTTTTCCAACAAAATTACGAGCACCGTGTCCCTCATTTATGCCGAGCTTAATCACTGGATAAATCTAGAACAGGAGTCGATCCCACTGAGGCTTACAACTCAACATGCTGGACTCAGGCAATCTCCTGGCCTACCTAAGAAAGCCTTTAGCCATGCCATCTGCACACACACACACACACACACACACACAAACTGACACTTTTCAGTTCAGTGAATCTTTCCACCAACATCTTATAAAGACAATCCGTTTGCCTCATCACTTATGGTGCTCTTGTAGCAAACACCTGAGCAGTTAAGGGTTAAGGGCCTTGCTCAGGGGCCCAGCAGTGAAAGCCTGATGGTGCTGGCAATTAAAGCCACGATCTTCCAATCACCATTCCAACATTTTATCTGTTGATTCACTACTTGATATTTTTATGCTTCTATGAATGAATCCAGCAGAATGTGACGTCCAAACTTGTATAATTTTTATATGAACAATATTCTTATCTTGCGTACAATTTACCTTGGTACGTAACGGTGAGAGGCACAAGTGTAGGATTGTCATTCAGAGCGAAGTAGACTAAAAGTGACACTCGGTACAATCTGCAGGCAGTCTGGGAAGAGGAGCCCTGGGGGATTCTGGGAAATAGGAGCCCATTGAGACCGAGGGCAGACAAGATATATGCGAGAGAGTGTGTTTGCCTTGCTGTGTATGTGTGTAAAGGGAAGGATGGCACGATTTCTTAACTCCACAGTAGCACTGGTGTCATAGCGCCAGTACAGATGGTTGCTTTGGTTGAGAGAGAGAGAGAGAGAGAGAGAGAGACAGAGAGACAGAGAGTTGGGGTCAGCTGTAATTTAACATGGCAGTTTCTTTGAATCTCACTCGAAGTGACAGTGAAATGCGCAGCACTCACACACACACTTCACAATACGATAATGGGAAAACTCCTGCTATACACTGACCTCCAAAACACACACAAACACACACCCACACACACACACATGTCTGGTTAGCTATCCTTGTGGGGACTCTCCATACAGGTAATGGTTTTTATACTGTACAAATTGTATTTTCTATCGCCTAACACTAATCCTAATCCTAACCCTAACCCCTAACCCTAATCCTCATCCTAACCTGTAACCGGAAACTTCCTGCATTTTTACTTTCTCATCTTGTATCTCAGCTTTTATACTTATGGGGACCTCAATTTTGTTCCCCACCGTAACATAGGTCCCCATAAGTCTGGGTGTATTCAGGTTTAGGTCCCCACCAGGATGTATAGACCCGTATACACACTTCTCATGGTACATTCTTAATTCATGAGCTACTGACCTCCAAAACACATACACACACAGACGCAGACACACACACCATCCAGACCGCAACAACATGGTGTAGAAATGTAGATTACACATGTTTTGAATTGATATGTAAATGTGTAGTGAAACCTGAACATATGAATGTAACTGACTCTGAAGGCAAACATTTATATTATAATAAAAAGTTTTTTCATATTAAATAATGGAAATGCGAATAATCCATTCCTGGCACCAAAAAACTACAGAAAATACCAACATCCAACACTATAATCATAATTTATTGCATATAAAAGCAATTAAACTATTTCAAAAAGACGTGTAAATTAGGTAAAATATTTTAAAAAAAGGCCCACGTCACCAATCAGTCAACAAAAAAATATCATGTAGCTTTGCCTGGCTTTACACTAACGCAAATAAATTTTGAATGACCCCTGGACGTAGAGTTCAGTATATATAATACAGTGGTACCTGCCACAGTGAACACCGTAACATCTTTCTCGATAGTTATTCAGACATGCGTGTTAGCAAGTGCAGTCGTCTAATCTCCTGCTACATACTCCTGCTATTATACTTAACAAAACCAGTTTATGGCAGTACAATATTTATTATTTATAAGTATAATTTTCTTAATTAAAAACAATTAACAAAAAAAAAAATAGCTGTGTTTTTTGGGGGACCCAGAATGACCCAGTTTAATGGCACTATAATTTATTTCAATGGGGAAAATATATTTGACATACAGGTAATGTGAGTTATTCCTTTGATAAATATATATTTATCAAAATGTTTCAAGACACACCAACAGATGGCAGCGCAGCCTTGCATATAGCCTTGTGCTACCATCTGTTGGTGTGTCTGGAAACTAACCCTTTGAATAATGAAAGAACATCAAGCTATCAGTGTGCAGAGTAACCATAATATAATTAATAGCTGCGTGTGTGTGTGTGTGGGTGTGTGTGTGTGTTTAATGCAGCAGTATTAGCGGTTTAAATCTCATATACATGTAACTGATATAATAATGATCTATTATCAGCTGATTATGTGTATCAGATTGTGCAGTCATATTAAAAATGGATGCTTGGGAGAATATTCCAGAAACATCTCAACACTTCACTGCACATTTGGCAATTAAGCTTAGAGTTGCCTGATGTTTGATAAGCTTCCAACACTCGAGTTGTTTATTGTGCTTACAAATATCGAGTCTGTCTTCGAGAGTTTGGACAAATCTGGCTGCAATACGCCAAATTCAGAAAGACATGGGTGTCCAGAACATCAATCCCAGAACAGTATGTGGTGCAGCTGGGATGGATTTGTCAACACAGTATGGAATTATTATCAGAATCATCTTTAAACTGAAGTAACTGGAATACAGCCGACTTGACGTGTCTGGGCACGGGAATGATGCGGTTATCCTAAAATTCAACTGTCCGAGTTCACGTCTGTGGCGAGCTTGTGGCATTTTAAGTACTAATCATAAAAATGTGTTTTTGACTAACGGCCATTTTGGGCAATCTTGAACGACAGGAAGTGCGTAAAGTTGATCCATCTAATCCTAAATTACAGCAGGGCAATCACTGGCACGCCACCACTGCCGGGAAGAGAGAGAATGAGAGAAAGAATGACAATTAGAAAGGAAAAAAGAAAGAAAAAGAAAAAAAAAAAGCAATGATGCGTTTTGGGACATTTAACTTTTTAATAATATACTTTTCTATGCCGCACACACAAAAAATAAATAAATAAAAGTTGGTTTGTTTTAAGAGGAAATAAAAAATAGGTTCAAATTTATAGTCCTGAAAAACATTTATAAAATAAAATTAAAATAAAAAAAAATATATAAAAAAAAGTCTCTTACTTCTCCTGAAAAAGACCATTTATGATTTATGCAAATTAGATTATGTAAATTTTGGGTGTGGATGCAAACCAGGTGAACCGCGTTAGCCTGGGACGTGTCTCTAGCTTTCGTGTGTGAATGTGTGTGTGTAGCAATTCTGTTTTGATCAGCAAAAATAGAACAGCAAGAGGAATCCGTAGCTCCATGACTAGCAAATCCTTTCTCAGAACACCTCATGAGTCGGATCGTAGCTTCCTGCCTGTTCTTTATCCCTTTTTTCGTTTGGTTTTATCTCTTTCGGCCGATCGGTGACTGACGCGATATCTTTGAACGTGTTAGCTGACTTGTCTTTATTTTTAGCTAATAAGATCTCTCTTGGAACCCACCGCCACCTCGCCTGCCGGGTGGCTGAATGTAATATCCTGTCGTTGAGAACAGAAGTCACGCAGAACGATACGTTTTTCTGTGGTTTTAGATCATCGGTGTCCGTCTGAGACTATGGGAAGGTCCCTCTAGGCGATGCCATCTGCTCGCCGCACGCCTCCACAGGAACACACACCAGCTTTGGAACACACACACAAACACACCCTGACGGAAACACACACCGGCTTTAAAATATCCCACGCCACTACTTCCTGTGCTTTATTCGGGAAAATGAGCTGTTTGGCCTTTTGGGGGATCAAAGCGAGAAGAGAAATCTTTAGTCATGTTTTATTTCAATCAAGTAAATGCAGATGTAGCTTGTAATGCTACATTGTAGCATATTAGCAGTGAATTATTCAATTGCATTCGGGGAAAACATAAGGAGGACCTACTTTGGCATGTGAAACATGTTGGTAACCAAAATAAATTTTTGGTAGTCATGATAGATTGACATTCCACGAAATCCACATTTTTTTCTTTTTCACACAATAAATTGAATTCAATTAAAATTCGGGATTTTCTGCTTGGCTGCATAGCAAAGGACATGACTTTAATTTACCAAAAATAAAAATCAGCTGTTTTTGTCTTGTAGAAACACTGAAGCGAAAAAAACTGAGCACGTGCGGAATGTGTGCACAGTGGCAGTGTTTGTCTTTCTCTCTCTCCTTCTCTCTCTCTCTCTCTCTTTCTCTCTGTCTGTCTGACTAGATGTGTGCACACTAAGTCATCCTGGTCTACATGAACCGCCATGTTTCATTTCCTGTTCCCCTGAAGGAAGCACACTAACTTGTGTCTGATATTCCTCACACTCAAACTGTCAAATCACACTCGAGGGCCTTTAGTATGTGTGAGAGTGATAGAAAGAGCGGGAAAGCAAAAGAGAGCAAGAAAGAGAAAGAAAGAGAGACACGGCAGGAACATTAATCATCTCCTGACCTATTTGGAAAGTCATGTTAAGTGCTCACCCTGTACCGTGTCTATATCTCACTTAAAAACCTGGCGGAGCTGGAAATAATGCTGCTGCAACCTGAGCCGATGTTAGCCCGCAGCTAAAGCTAGCACCCAGTTTGAAATTCCTCAGATGATGTGTTATACAACACCCTCTGTTTTCTCCTGACGGTACGTGAGAACAGCAAATCTTTTTTTTTTATTTTGCAAACTCCTTTGGCGAGTGAGTTTGGGAGTTCTCGAGATGGCCGCTCGTGTCCGAATGAAAGAACGAAGCACGCATACGTACGGGTGACTATGGTGTGCAGAAATTCACAGACCCCGCTTAACGCTTCCTAAAAATATACCGTTAACCCCCGGACACCCGAGACATTCTCTTTCACTCAGTACCTAAACATAAACGAGGCAGGGTGGGGCGGTCTGATGCAAGAGCCTGAAAACGCCATGCAAACCAAAGTACTAAAATATACATGAAAAGCTGTATGAGATGTACTCCGCCGGGTATTCCTCACCTGGCATCGGAAAAACACTGTACATGTGTGATGATGATGATGATGATGATGATATACGTAGTTGAGATGCTATAACAAAAGGTAATTAATGACAATGACACTTTTAACACTTATGATCTGTTAAAATAAATTAAGAGAGCGAAAGAGAGGGGGGGGGGCGTATTAGAGATAAACACTGAGCCATCCCTGGCACGGTCTGGTCTGTATCTCATTTTTTATGAGAGGAATGAAATACTGGACATGCATGCCATCTTTCTCTCTCTCTCTATCTCTCTTCTTCATGCTCTCTCTCCCACACACACACTCTCTCACACTCACACACTCTTACTTTCTCTCTCACACTTACACACACTCTCACACATACTCTTTTTCTCTCTCTCTCACACACACACACTCTCCCACTCATTCCCTCACACACTCTCTCTCACACACACTCTATTATTTAAATGGCTTTATTTTGTCACATATACTTTTTTACAGCAGAGTGAAATTTGTTTCTTCGCATCTTAGTAAGTTGAGGGTCAGAGCACAGGGTTATCTATGATACAGCGCCCCTGGAGCAGGAAGGGTTAAGGGTCTTGCTCAAGGACCCAACAGTGGCTAACTGGCGGTGATGGGGCTTGAACCCAGGTCTTCTTGGTCTTCAGATTAAAAACTTAGGCTGGCAGTGGTGGGGCTTAAACCCAGGTCTTCTTGGTCTTCATATCAACAACTCAGGCTGGCAGTGGTGGGGCTTAAACCCAGGTCTTCTTGGTCTTCATATCAACAACTCAGGCTGGCAGTGTTGGGGCTTAAACCCAGGTTTTTCTGGTCTTTAGATCAACAACTTGGCGTCTTAACGATTTGAGCTGCTACTACCCGATGACTAGTGAATAATGACTACAGTCAAAGCAATGGCAATTAGTAATTCAGTTTCAAAGTAGTATGTGAATACTAGTTATATAGATATAAATATGTTATTACACAATATTTGTTCATAAGGGATTTGCATATGATAAGAGGGTATTAAAGTGTCACATGATGTAAACATCCTGATATATAATTATGCACCAACTGAGGTATGCAAAGAATGCCAAGTTTAGCGTATAAAAATGCTGGATCGGATTGTTGCGATCCTTCAGGTTGTCTGTATGTATACACATAACTGCTAAAAACAAAATGGCTTCCTCATCTTCGTCCTCTTTCTCACGTAACCGTCTTTCCCCAATAGTTATTCTGATCAAGATCTTAATAAATCCTGAGAGGGGAATATGGCAGTGTTTTAGTGCGGCAGATTTGTCCTGTGTGTCACCAGATAAGAGAATTCAGCAGGAAGTTAAACACCGGGGCTGGAAATATGTGTGTGTGTGTGTGTGTGTGTGTGTGTGTGTGTATGACGTTTTATTGAAGTTACAAACGCTTAAAAGGAATTCAAGAGAAAGTGAGAGAAACAGAAAGAGAGAGATTTCTCTCTCTCTCTCTCTCTCTGTGTTCTGTCTGATACCTTATCAGTAGCTGTGCAGGTTTGCTTTCTAAATGCTAAAAGCGTAATGTAAAACACACAAGCAACTTCGCTGCAGCTTGAGCCTGAAAAACACTCCAATTCCAGCCTCTTTTCCTGACAACCGCCTCTAATTACAGGGTGTCTGAAGCCAGAGTGTGAGTGTGTACGCTTGTTGGTTTGTGTGTGTGTAGCATTTAAAATATGTGGGGCCTGTTATGGATTATTACAAAATAGCAAAGCCAAAGAAGGGCATGGAACCTGTGTGGGTGGGTGTGTGCATGTGTTGTAGCGAACTTCATATGATAAATCCCCGCTATTGAAAGCGTTCCTGTCCATTAGACATTTCTTATAGTGGGGGATGTGACGTCATCGTGAAGGCAGAAATGGTGTCCTGAGATGTAGTAGCATCGTATGTGACTTCCTCTATGTCTCTTTGCTATTTTTTGGTTAAAGGTGTGTTAAAGTGTTTGATTTTTCTATCGAAAGTATTTGAAATGTTTTGATTCTTTCACTGTATTTGGGCCTTTCTGTGCATGTTCTCACCATGCTTGCGTGGGTTTACTCCGGGTTCTCCGGTTTCCTCTCACAGTCTAAAAACATGCATGGTAGGTTGATTGGTGATTCTAAATTGTCCATAGGAATGTGTGTGTGTGTGTGTGGCTCTGTGATGTGTGTGTGTGTGTCTGTGTGTGTGGCAACCTGCCCCAGGGGTCCCCCTTCTGCCTTTTCGTCCTTTTAGAGACGGATGGGATAGACTCCAGCACATCCCTGTGACCCCGAATTATTGAATAAGCGGTTTTAAAAGATTGAATGAATGAATTAATGAATGAATAAAAAAATGAATGAATTGTTTCCTGGTCTCTCTTAACGCACTTCCTGATTCGTACTACGGACAATATAAGTTCAGTGAGCATTTCCAAACCCCTGGTGGATTTCAGGAGTTCATTTTTTTCTTGCCAAATGTGTTTTGATGGACTGGAAATCGTTTGTATTGGAATTGTAATTTTGTGAGTGTTATATATTTCCATAAGCGCTGTGTTTCTGTTGGGATGTATTGTATAGGTAAACTCTGAGTATTATATAAATAATATTTTAGGGATTCTATAAATTGCTATTAATGTTTTATTGGACTCCTTTGGGACGGTTTAGGTTGCTTAAAATTTGTCTGGATAATATACCAGACTGGCAACAAAAAATTGTCACTGGTGTGTGTGTGTGTGTGCACATGTGTCCTTGGGGTGTATTTACTGTAATCTTAGACGATCGGCCTCAAAACGTAATTCACTTTTTTATGTGGTTGTGGCATTATGTCTCTCTCTCTCTCTCTTGTTAACTCTATATCTCTCACTTAATAATTCACTTATATCCCCCCCACCTTGAATTCTTTTTTTCTCTATTCTTTCATTTGGTAATCTATCGGTGTTAACCTCTCTCTCTCTCTCTCTCTCTTTTTTTTCTCTCTCTCTCTCTTTCTGACTCACTCTCTCTCTCTCAGCGGGTAGTTTAATTGCTCTTGAAGAGGTTGTATTGACGAAAAACACTCCATTTCATGCCGCCCCCCCAGGACACTCTACTTTCCCTCAGCAGCAGAGGCCATAAATAAAGACTTCCTGATCTTTCTCTCTCTCTCTCTCTCTCTCTCTCTCTCTCACACACACACACACTTACCAAGCTAAGGAAAACAGTTTTAAAACTCTTTCTTTTCACTTCTCAGCCTCTCTATTTCCCTTTTTTCCCCTCCTGCCGTTCCCTCGTTCCCTGAGTCTAACGTCTGGCTGCGGGATTGGGCCTCAGCGGCTGTCACGCTCTAATCGAAATTCCGTCACTCATAGAGATATTGGATATCATAATTTGATGAATTTGCAATGCCGTTTTTCCCAGACTTATTTCCTTATTCAGGCAATTATACAGCTCGGTACAGCTAAATCACTCTCTCTCTCACACACTCACACACACACAGAAATAGACCAGGTGGTACAACAATTATCAAGCCAAATTGGCTTTTCCTACAGGAAATCCTGCACTGTGAGGATATGAGGAGTTGTGCTTACTTTACAGTGAATGTGTTTGTAAAACAACAACTGTGTGTGTGTGTGTGTGTGTGTTTACACTGTCACCTTTTATTAGAGGATAGAAATAGATAGATAGATAGATAGATAGATAGATAGATAGATAGATAGATAGATAGATAGATAGATGGACAGACGGAGAGATGGACGGACGGAGACAGATAGTTAGATATATGGATGGATAAATGGAAAATGGATGCATATATAGATAGATATTATAGATAGCTAAATAGATAGATAGATAGCAGTACATCTGTTAATGCTCCTGCATGTGAATGTAAAGAATGACTCCACTCCCACAGGCCTATATCTTATAGCCCCGCCCTCTTTGTGATATGTATGTATGTAATATACCAGAACCAGAAAAGTTCTCAGCTTCATCTTTCAGCAGCTCTCATTGCATTTCATTATCCTGCATCTCCCTGGGACTCTGTCTCTGTCTGACCTGAAATGACCAGTGCTACTCAGTCCATCCCATTACCCCTCTTACTCTTTCATCGGGTTATTAAACCCAGCTCCCTCCTCCATCATCGCTCCTTCCTTTTGGGTTTTATCGTTGTTTTCCATGAACTGTATTGTATGAACTATTCCACTCTCCCTCGTCATTTCTCACCCTACTCTCTCGTTCACCTCATTCTCTCCTCTTATTTTAGTCTCGGTTGTCTTATTCCTGTTTCCAGCCACAAATGGCTGCAGGCGCTTGGCAGCCGTCATGCTGGTCGTAACGCGACACTGCCTGTTCCAACAGCTGACGAGAGAGACAGACAGACAGAGATGGAGACAGAGACAGAGAGAGAACGCAAGTTCGGCTATTCTAAAAACATTCTTTACCGTGACATGATGTATGGAAAAAAGCAGAGGCTTAGCATTAAAACAGAGAACGCCATTGAGATGGAGAGACGTGTTTAAGAATACTACTTGACAGTAGAGAGAAAGAGAGAGAGAGAGAGAGAGAGACATTAAAAAGATCATTTTTTCGGCATTTGGAGATGTGAAGGTGTTATAATCACCACCGAACACCAGCTATGGGAATGTCTGTAAATCGCAAAAAGAGTGACAGAGAGAAAAAGGTAGAAGGAAAAGATGTAAAATTGAGTTGGAGAAAAAGAAAACAAATGACTGACAGAATAATAAATAACAAAATGAATGAATGAGAGAATTGAAATGAGTACAAAATGCAGAAGAGGGATTGAAGAATGGGATGAGGGTTTATAAAGTGAATTAAAAGTTTTTCTTTCTTCCTGTGGTGTTGCTCTATTACCATGACATTCCACTGCAGTGAGTTGCACTGCCACAAATACCCCACTGTTTCATTAGCATTGTGCTTGTGTCGCGTGTTCGTCTCTAGTGTCTTTAGCATTTCCCTACAATGCCGCAGTGACTCAGTCTACGAGTGTGTGGCTGGAGTTGTGGGTTTGCAGGCGCCGTTGTGTGTATGTGTGTGTGCGTGCGTGCAGTTACGGCTCGTTTTTCCAAATGACGGGTTTGTAGGGTTTGGTGTTTGTGTGGGCCGAGTCTAACTCACACTCTCACACGCTACAGGAGAGAAATGCGACAGCCTGGGAAAAGCTGTAAGACGAGGAGATTCTCTAAAAAACGCTCGAACTCTAGGAGCTGACACACACAGGACTAACACACATTTGGACTAAACCCCACACATTTGGCTAACCCACACAGGACTACCCCACCACACACTTGGGTTGACACACACAGGACTAACACACATTGGGCTAACCCACACAGGACTAACACACATTGGGCTAACCCACACAGGACTAACACACATTGGGCTAACACACACAGGACTAACACACATTGACAACACAGCTAACAACACACACACAGGACTAACACACATTGAGCTAACACACAACACACACAGGACTAACACACAGGACTAACACACATTGGGCTAACACACACAGGACTAACACACATTGGCTAACACACACAGGACTAACACACATTGGGCTGACACACACAGGACTGATACACAGTGTGTGTGTAAGAAAAAGAGAGCGGAAGAAAGAGAGTGGGAGAGAAAGAGTAACAGAAAGAAAGAGACAGTGTAAGAGAGTGAGAAAGAGTGTGAGTGAAAGTGTGTGTGAGAGAAAGAAAGAGAGCGAGAGAAAAAGAGAGAGTCTGTAACAGATAGACAGAGAGAGAGCGTGTGAGAGAGAGAGAAAAAGTGTGTGTGAGAGAAAGAAAGAGAGCGAGAGAAAAAGTGTGTGAGAGATAGTGTTTGAGAGAGAGTGAGTGAGAGAGTGTAAGAGTGAGAGTGAGACAGAGTGTGAGAGAGTGAGAGAGAGAGAGTGTGTAACAGGGAGACAGAGAGAAAAAGTGTGTGAGAGAAAGTGAGAGTGAGGGAGACAGAGTGGGAGAGTGTGTGAGAGAGAGAGAGAGAGAGAGAGAGAGAGAGAGAGAGAGAGAGAGAGAGAGTGTAAGAGAGACAGCGAGTGAGAGGGAGTGTTTAAGAGAGAGTGAGCAAGACAGAGTATGAGAGAGTGAAAGAGAGTGTGTAACAGAGAGACAGAGGAAGCGAGACAGAGTGTGAGAGAGTGAGAAAAAGTGTGTGAGAAAGTGAGAGAGAGTGACAGAGTGGGAGAGAGAGAGTGAGCAAGACAGAGTGTGAGTGTGTGTGTGAGAGAGAGGAAAAGAAAGATAGAGTGTGTAAGAGAGAGAGAGCGAGAGAGACGGAGAGAGAGAGAGAGAGAGAGAGAGAGTCTGCAGTCTGTGTTCATGTCATTAGCGGCTGAGTGATAAATGGTTTTGCTGAAACACTTGATGGTGGAAAACAAGACTAATAATAATGTCCCCAAATTATCTTCAGGAATAAGACTGATTGGTTTGTGTGTGTGTGTGTGTGTGTGTGTGTATGTTGAGGAAGGTGTATCAGCATCTCCAAACACACACATACACACGGATTTGCAATCCTTAGATCACATGAAAGAAAAGAAAAAAATGCCCCGAGGTTTTTAGTGGCAATGGAAATCGACGGTGTGTCCATGGCGTTTACTGCAGCGTGTCAGAGGGAGGCGCCGTGTGCGGATCATTCCAACCCAAACGCATATCAAAGCGCACACACAAGCCTGAGTGACCCGCAGCCAGCGGTGTGGAAGTGCTGACAAAATGCAAACTGGAGAATGCTCTACTGTTCCACACACACACACACAGGGTACTTATGTCTCATATTTAACACCTCACTGCACTAGGCAGTTCTCAGCAGCGAGAGAGAGAGAGAGAGAGAGAGGGAGAGAGAGAGAGAGATGATGAGAGAAAAAAAGAGACAAATATTGAGTGAGAAAAGGTTCTACAGTCCATCGCCGCCCCTCACTGTTCCCCCACACACACACACACACACACACACACACAGAAAGAGAGAAAACATATGGTGGTTATCCAGCACAAAGCCCTGAACCTGCACTGTGTCTGTAAATCTCTCCCTCGTCATCGCTCTCTCCGTTTACCAGACATCGCCCTGATGGATGGACAGTTACAGCAACACACCTCTTTTACACACATGTAACCCATTTACACACACTAACAAGTGCAGTGTGAGGCAGCAGGTCAGTCTCTCAGCAGGTGCAGGTAGCGTGCACAGCTGCAGCGAGTGAGCCAAGAGAGAACTTCAACACACACCCCACCAACCAATACCAAAGCAACGCTACACAGTCCACACAAAGACAGTCGCTTATTTAAAGGGGCACCAGGAGGGACAGAGACCTCCAGCGGCCCCAAGACAGCCAACACAGACAGGGAGATGGGGGAGGGGGGGCTGAGGGGATCAGGCAAAAAAAAGGAAGGAAGGAAAAGAAAAAGAAGAAAAGAAAGAAGAAGGGAAACGGAGAAAGAAAGAAGAAAGAAAGGAAAGAAGGAAGGAAGGACGGAAGGAAGGGCAACTAGCTGTAAAAGAAAAAAAGCAGGAAAAGAAAAGAAAAGAAAAGAAAAGAAAAGAAAGGAAAAAAGAAAAGAAAGGGAAAAGAAAAGGCAAAGAAAAAGAAAAGAAAAGAAAAAAGAAGAAAGAAAAGAAAAGAAAAGAAAATTCCAGGTAATTACATTTTGGGTAATATTCCACACACAGCAAAGAGACAGAGAATGTGAGTGTGTGTGTGTGTGTGAGTGTGTGTGAGTGTGTGTGTAAACTGGACTGGACACTTCTCCACTCTTTCTATGCAGATATGCAGTACAGAATTTAGTGCAACACAGAAGTGTATTATTATTATGATTATTCTATAACACACTCCAAATGTGTAACACACTCCCTGAACTAAAAACCTGACAAAGACACTCTTCATATCCCTCATATACACAACACACACTCCCTAACCCTAAGCACTCTTCATATCCCTAACATACACAACACACACTCCCTAACCCTAAACACTAATCATATCCCTCACATACACAACACACACTCCCTAACCCTAAACACTTTTCATATCTCTTATATACACAATACACACTCCCTAACCCTTAACACTCTTCATATCCCTAACATACACAATACACACTCCCTAACCCTAAACACTCTTCATATCCCTCATATACACAACACACACTCCCTAACCCTAAACACTTTTCATATCTCTTATATACACAACCCTTACACACTCCAACTACACTCCCTAACCCTAAACACTCTTCATATCCCTCATATACACAATACACACTCCCTAACCCTAAACACTCTTCATATCCCTCATATACACAATACACACTCCCTAACCCTAAACACACTTTCCCTCTCTATCCCTCTATACACAATACACTAACCCTTAAACACTCTTCATATCCTCATATACACAATACACACTCCCTAACCCTTAACACTCTTCATATTCCTCATATACACAATACACACTCCCTAACCCTAAACACGCTTCATATCCCTTAATACACACTCCCTAACCCTAAACACTAATCATATCCCTCATATACACAACACACACTCCCTAACCCTAAACACTCTTCATATCCCTCATATACACAACACACACTCCCTAACCCTAAACACTCTTCATATCCCTCACATACACAACACACACTCCCTAACCCTAAACACTCTTCATATCCCTCAAATACACATATACACACTCCCTAACCCTAAACACTCTTCATATCCCTTAATACACATCACACACAGAGCAGTCTGTATCTGTAAAGTGGTACTGATGACGTCATAACTAGCCGTCCTGTATGTTAAATCTCTGTGGCGCGGCTTTTATATACATAACGGTAATCGCACTGAACGCGGAAAAATAAACGTCAAACGCTTTTCTTATCTTTCCCATTTTAAAGAATAAAATAAAAAAATAAACAGACAAGTGATGTAATGAGACAAATAAATAAAACAACAGTGTTATTGTTAAAATGTGTGTATTGTTTTTAAAACTAATTCATCTTTAAACTCACCATAACTGTCAGCATCATTTAATCATGAGCTGATTTACTATAATTATAATTATATATATATATATATAAACCCATTCAGTTGTTAGTCGATCGAATTAATTTACATCACTTAAAAAAGTTCACACGAAATGCATTTATTTTAATCTTCAAACTCAGCATATTTGTCAAAATTGCAGCACGAGCTAATGATTTGAAATCATTATCAGAAAAGCAGTTTAAATTGGTACTCGCATCACATCACTGGAAGAAGATCCAATTTATGTTTCCGCAAAAGATCTAAGTCTTTTTTCGAAGTAAGGTTTAAATCCCCCCCTAGAGAATATAATCCTAAAAACTGCTTTCTAATGTATAAAATAAACCCGGCTTATACATTATATACATTCAATTATATATTATTGAGTTTAATGCATCGGTGCTATAGAATTATCCCTAACTAACTACACACACATACACTGTATAAAGGTGTCACAATAATGCATCTTATACTATAGGCTACCCATGCATGCATGACCCATGGACACACGCGCTGATGTCCCAATGCACAAATCCGTCGCGCGCAGTCTGCGATTCTGCGACAACATACATTCATACAGCGAAGAGCGCGCGCGCATATCCCCTAAAACCCCCTTCAACCCCTTCAGCACACACGCGCTGTTCGGATAAAATCCCGTTCCGCACGCACTGAGCGTGCAACTGAAAAAAAAATAAATAAAATAAAGTTGCGCAAAAATAACCCCATCTGGGCTCTTACCGTGTCATCCTCCTCATCCTGCTGTCCGATCTCAGTGACAGTGCGATCGCCTTTGATCTTAAAACACAAATCCAATCAGTGAATATGAACCGCGTGCGCGTATCCAGCGCGTCTAGCGTGCGCCTCGATGTGTCTCCGGGGCTCCGCTCCTGCCTCGCACTGCTCCGGTTCTCCCGTCCCGAGAGTTGATTAACTTTCTGACCAGATTTTTTTTTTCTTACTTGTTATTATTTTAAGTTTTAGTTTGCGACGAGCTGTGCTTCAGCGCGCGCATAGACACACAGACACACAGACAGACACACAGACAGCGACACCGGGTCGCGACAGAACAGTCCCGTTTTCCCCACGAGCGCGCGTTCACGTCTTCATGTTAGAGAGCGCGGAGAAAGACTGAGCGCGTGCGGACTGCGCGATCCGAGCACAGTGGCGGTGTGTGTATGTATGTGTGTGTGTGTGTTAGTGTGTAACTCACTCTCTCCCGCTCCCACTCTCTCGCTCCCTCTCTCTCTGGTGAAAGTCTACAATTCGGACTGCACGAGAGAGAGCGCTCGAGTCTGGGAAACCGAGGGATAGTGACGTCACTGACTGGGATCAACTTTTTTTAGTGACAAAGAGAAAGGGAGAGAGAGAGAAAGTAAAATATATTTTTTCGTGATTTGTTAAAACTGTTCATGAAGTTCCACTTTCTCATCAATTCTTTTCTTTTTCTTCTTTTTCCGTTTTCTCTTCCAATTATTTTTCTGCATCATCAACTTTTTCTTATTCTTCATAATTCCCTTCCTTCTTTTCGTACCCATCTTCTTTTGTCTTTTTGCTTATTATCTTATTTATATTATTATTATTATTTCTTTTCACTTCTTTCTCTAGTCCTTTTTTTCTTTTTTTATCCTGTTTTTCTTCTTCTCTTTCATCACCTTTTTGCTCATCCATTTTCCCCTTATCATCATCATCATATTATTATTATTATTATTTATTTTCTACTTCTCCCTCATGTTTTTTTGTATTTTCGTTCATATTATGACTATTACGATGATGATGACGATGATAATGATGATTTCTCCTTTTCTTCTTTATCTTCATCATCTTATTTTTCTTTTCTTTTTTCTCGTTTTCTTTTTTCTTTTAGTTAGTAGTATCATAATTATCAAATTTATCAAAATCTTCTAATTTATGCTCTCTTCTTCCTGTGTTCTTTCCTTTATTTTTTCTTCTTCAGCTTCATCTTCTTTATTCATTATCATTATTATTATTAATATTATTATTGCGCGAGAAAAAAAAATAAAAAGAAGCAATAAAAAATAATGCACTGAAAAGGTTCGGTGTGTTTGTGTGTGTGTGTGTGTGTGTGCATGTGTGTCTGATCTGACATTACTATGTTCATTCCTCCTGTCTCTAAAGCCCTCTTATAAAGGTGTGTGTGTGTGTGTGTGTTCCTGTTCCGCTAGGATTCTCCTTAGTGGCAGCAGTCCAAAGCTGGTGTGTAACGGCTGTGTGTAAGACGGTGTGAGAAAGTCTGAGAAAGACGTATCATACTGTGATCATCAGCCTGTAAAAAAAAGTGTCTCCTTTTTCTCCTTTCTACTGACCAATAAACAATAATGAGGCAAAAGATGAGTGTGTTTACAGCTCACACACAACACAAACTTTCTGTTGTGTTTTTTTGTTGCCAAATGTTGCAGTTTTAAAGAATGTTCAAACATTGTGCATTTTTGTGAACTTTTAAAATAGCATAGTGCAAAAAGCCCATGTGCCCATAAAAACAGTAATCATTGTTTCGTGTGTGTGAGTGCGTGTTTACAATAATTACCCCCGGGGGCAATTAAACACCAGTGCTGATTGGATTCTTAGTCTCCTGAGTCACTTCAGCATTTTTGGAGACAGTATTGATGAACTCCGCAGTTCAAACTGATTAAGAGAAGACAGAGGCGTTCATCACTTTCACCAACCCTCTGTTTCTTCCTCACTTTAAATACTGGACCACAAAATTCAACACTTATACATCCACCCGGGCAGCTTTAGTCTGCTGGATTCGGAGTCTAACCTGGGAAAACAGAGGGCAAGACGAGAGCATGGACTGCACATACCTGCCACAGATGTTCCCTGAAGTGCCAAAACATTCCATTAACCCACAGGAGTGCCACCAATAGAAACCGAAACCAAACCGGTAGCGCAATACATTTTTTTTTGCATGCAAAATCAGAAAGGCAAAATTACACAATCAGACTTGCTCCTGTTGCATTTTTTTTCACCCTCTATTGAGTTTGCACACATTAGATAAAACGAAGTTACAACAAAAACACAAAAAAGATTACATTTACATTACATTTTTCATATTTACGGCATTGAGCAGACGCTCTTATCCAGAGCGGCTTACCTTTTCCTATACGTCTGAGTAATCAGGGTTTAAGGCCCTTGCTCAGGGGCCCAGCAGTGGCAACTTGGTGGTGCCAGAAATCCAGATTGGAAGATCCAACCCCGATCTTTCAATTAAGAGTCCAACATAACCACTGAGCTACCACTTCCAACCTGCTCTGTGCACTATGATCCCGAGGTTGGGGCTGATTTCCGTTTGCTGTACATGCGACTCCACTGTGTTCTACCCGTTATTGTCTCTTTTTAGCACGGCATTCTGTTGCAATTCTGGTGAATAACAGGACAGCATAGGAAAATACTAAGATATACTCTGGCAGTATTCGTTTCTGTAGAAGGGTAACTGCACTTTAGATAATTGCAATATACACAGTATATGTTTCAGCATCATAACAAGTGGTAGCGGTAGTGGGGAAGTGGGAGCTCAGTAGTTAAGGTGTTGGACTGCTAATCTAAAGATTGTAGGTTTAAATCCCAGGACTTGAAATTCAAGGCCCTTAACCCTAAAATGCTCAGTTGGATAAACTAAAAGGAGATAAATGTAAGTCAGTTTGGATAAATTCCAAAAAAGCAGAAAATTTACAGATACATTTGTTGAACCATGAACTAAAAGAAAATGTAAAACTTATGTTCAGGAATGTACATCTATTCGCAGGGGAAGTGGCAGATCGGTGGTTAAGGTGCTGGACTGTGAATGTGGGATTATGCAAGATCATAGGTTCAATTTAATTCACTTTATGGTTTAATTCCCAGCCCTGCCAAGTTGCCACCTTTGGGCTCTTAATTGCTCAGTTGGTTAAATGAGATATATTTAAGTTGCTTTGGATAAAAGTGTCCACCAAATGTAAAATATCTTTAATGGATCCAAAATCTTGTCAAATCTGTGAATGTAAATCTAGAAAACCTCTTTAAACATTTTCCATCTTTGTTTCCGAACAGCAATAAATTGCTCGACTTAAACAACCGGCTTTATTTCTTTATTATAATATATTAACAGGACTATTAGAGCTTGATAACTGTCGATGCCTTATCACTGTGGTCATTTTGAGAAACCGCTTTGTCCCTGTCTCTCTAGACGGTTCTCCAGCTCTGCTGTCCACAAGACTGATATCTTTTGTAATGAGCTGCGGTTTGACTGGGATTCAATCAAAAGCTTGAACTTTTGTTGTTGTATTCAGGCTAAAAGGCTATTTATCAAGCAAAAATTCAGAGAATTCAGGAGTAAATCAATGCAAAGTTGATCTGTCTATTAATCATAATTGACAATAAGTCAAATTAAGGGTTAGTTAGTAAGTAAGTAAGTAGCTCTGGTAGATTCAAAACTTTATTCTAAGAAAATTACAAAGCAGGTAGATTCAGACTGGATAAAACTCTAAAATGTTTGAGGTTGTGACCTTGAAGCGAAAAGGAGAGTGTGATTTGTGTTCCTCGTTTTGCGGTGCTGAACTACTTGTGAGATGGAATCAGATCCTTAGCGAGAAGTGGGGGTAAACCAGGCGTTGTAAAAATTAATTTCACACCGAGATTCACTCTCACCTGGATCTGTATCTCCCTAAGAGGATGAGAGAAGTTTAATATGTCGATAATGCAGAGGGAATTGAACAGTTTTATGGCTGCTGGCTGTACGGGGGGAAAAAGATGCACGCAGAAACACGCTCAGAGTAGCATCATCGCACAGGCATGAAAACAAATCACTCCAAACTGACAGAAATATACCAGGCGGATTCTGAGCCCAGCGTATCGCATGTCCAGGTTCACACTACGTCTCGTTTTTCTCTCGATCATGAGAAGAAAGGGTCTAAAGTTGCAGACGTGGCGGTTTAAAGCGGCAATTGTGAAAGATTTAACGGTCGAAGCTTGGCGGGAATTTAAGAAATGACATTAGGTGTCGTGTGAAGGGTTTCTAAAGAGATGCTGGAACAATTGTAGTGCGAGTAAATAAATTAAATTAAAGACGAATAAAGATTTTCTGTGATTATATTTATATATAATAAAAGATTATTACATATTACATACAGTACAAAGTCAAGACAAAAACGCAAATAGAGGAAAATTCGCGTCAGGCGAAATGGGCGGTGTATAAACTGTGTTTTACTAACTTAATCACTGAGTCTTGTAAAAACACAGATGGGGGAAGGGATCAGGGTTTAAGCCCCACCACTGCCAAGGAGGTGGCTTGATTTGAGAAAGTCCTAGGAGGATCTGGGGGCAGGTGCACCCGATGAGCCCTTTAACTTATAGAAACATGCTAGCATGCTATGACCTGTTATGCTGCTATGTTCTTGCACATTTTTAATCTTTACTGCTGGCCTTGATTGGTCACATTTCTGTTGTAAGCAAAGGCGGCTTTCATGACATAGATATTCGAATGTTAATTATTTCTATATATATATATATATATATATATATATATATATATATATATATATATGTTTGTACATGCTAAGTAGATAATTTTATTATATACAACAGCGGTTTTCAAACTTTTTTATCAGCCAAACCCCTTTGACCAATTAACCCCCAGAGATTTTAAGTATATATTTCAATAATTTAATAGCACATTTGCATCTTTATTTCAAAAACATGTTTATTATTTATCCTTTTTAAAGTTGAATCAGTAGTATTTATTGTTATTACACATATTTGAACATATAAAATTTCATATCTTAGTACAATGCAAATTTGTTATTCTGTTATCGTTGCCATTGTCACATGACACAAGTTAAACAAATAATATATATTTTTGTTAGTACGTTTTTTTTAGGTTTCTTATTTTGATATTATGTAACCTATTATTATTATTATCATTATCATTAATATTATTATTTTTTATAATTATAATTTAATTATCTGCTTGTCATCAACTCACAAATCCCCTGCAATTCTGTTGCGAACCCCCAGATTGCGAAACCCTGATCTACAACAACAGGTTAGGTAGGACAGTATTAGCAGTAATAATACGCTTTTAAACCAATGTCAGTAATGAGTTAGTAAAAAAAAACAATTACCAATCGCTTCTAAAACTTTATCGCTACTGGCTGTGACGGGCTTCAGTGTGTAAGAAGTTTAACAAAATACACACAAACATCACAAGCAGGAGAAAACAAATCCTTTACATTTACAGAATTTATGAGAGGCCATTTTGCTATGTAAATCACATTTATCCTGACTGAGAAGTTGAGGGTTAAGTGGCTCTCTTAGAGGCTCAGCAGTGGCAGCGTGGGGGTTCTGGGAATTAAACTCAAAACCTTCTGATAGATACGCCTTCAAATAACTGCTGTCCAGACTAAGAACATCATAACTGTATTTTATGTTTCTATGCATCTGTCCTGTGTTATTCCTAAGTTACACCGATGCTCATTTCCACTGCGTCTCCGTGCGTACAGTACATGTGCCACCTCAACAAGAGGACAGGAATGACGGATGGGCACACGGCCATGGCTGCTGGCACAATTCCGGGTCTGATATCTCCACGTGGTTCAGCATGAATTCTTACCCGGCTTATCATGTAAGTGTGCGGTTTTATCGTTTAGATAATGTAACGCGGTAAAGCCGGGTCCCCAGTGCTATCCATCTCCTTTTATCAAAATCATGCTACAGTCTCTCTCTCTTTCTCTCTCTCTCTCTCTCTTACAGTACTTTCAGGTCTTACAGTCTATTAACCTCTCCGGTAAGATAATGTATATTGTACTGATAACAACGTTAAGATAAAACATCCACATTTTAATAAAGTGTCTTTGCTTCTGCTTTAATGGAATTTATTGTCGGTTTATGGAAATTTGCCTCACCAGCTCAATAATTGGATTCATCGACTCACTCACTTACTGGATTTACAGCGATGTGTGTTAACTGTTGGCTTTAATGTGAATCATTTCAATATTTCACCTAGCAGCAATATTACATCATCACTATCTAAGTTTAATTTTCCATTTGTTTGCCCCCCCCCATTTTTTTAGCACCAGGGCCACTATAAAAGTGCCTGTTGCAAAAACAGCGAGTCTGATTTACTTAAGTTATAAAATCAGTACTTTATATAAAAATCCTGTCACATATACTTTACAGTACAGTTCAATTCGTTTCTTCACATATCCAATCTAAGAGGGTTGGGGTAAGAGCGCAGGGTCAGCTATGATACATCGCTCCTGGAGTAGAAAGGGTTTAGGATCCTGCTGAAGGATCCTCCTATCAACAACTCAGCATCTTAACCATTTAAGCCACCATTAAACATCACGGTGTGGGTCAACGCCACCGAACGTTCCTAAAAAACATTCACTCCACACAGCGTGATGAAACGCAGACGAAACGCTGCATACCAGACGCGGATTCGCTGATCGATCGGGCAGCTGCGTGTTGAAGGGATTCTCTGTATGCAAAACACCTCCGTCCACCTGTTCGACGCTTTGAGTGACAGTTGCTGTGGTGACAGCATCTGTCGCTGCAGAGAAAAGGAGCAGTCTGCGGAACAGGAAGCTGTCGTTCAACTGGCAAGGAGACAGGAAGCAGCGTGATGTCACACAGCGAAAGATCGCCCGTGGGGACGAATAGAGGGGTGAAAATGAAGAAATGGCTCATGGGAGGGAGTATTTAGTAGATAAACTAACTAAAAAAAATAGTAGAGGAAAAAAGAGAAGGAAAGAAACAACCACAAGGTGAAAGAACTTATAAACTCGAAACATCGGACATCTATGAGGAAAAAAAATGGGTTTTTTTTTTGGTTTTTTTACGATTTGTACTGCAGAGATTATATTTGTTTTATTTAGGAAGCTCTACTCAATTATAAAAAAAACCAGAGGATCTTCTAACAGGTGAAACTGGTTTACTGTATAAAAAATACAACGTCTTGGTAGGTATCTAATCAATCAAGCATGTGTGTGTGTGTGTGTGTGCACATTGCTGTAATGATATCCTGCCATATGTTTGCTCTTCTGCCCTGACCATGAAAACAGGGCCTGTTTTTGGCTCTGAGATTTGCTCTGTCAGTGAGTTATTGTGTGCATCGAGGACAACCGATAGAAGTGTCATTGTATGTGTATAAAAAAGAGCGGAGGAATATAATGAAGGCCTGTGAGGCGCAGTGTAGCGGCGCTGAATGTGCGCTTGCCTGTTTCGCTTTATGCTGTTTATCTCTGATTCTTCGAGCAAAAAAGGCCAGTCAGAGTGAATTTGAGCCTATTCTAAAGCATGACAATGAACCTGTCCTGCTTACCCCCCCTTTTCTCTCTCTCTCTCTCTCTCTCTCTCTCTCTCTTTTCCAGACACGCTTCTCTCCCCACTCTGCCCTGACGCGCACGTTTACCCAGAGTTCTCTGCTCCGTGGCAGATTGATCAGCAGCATTGTGTCTCTCGCTCTATCCATTTTACACTTCACTGTCCATGAAAGACTGCTGCTACACTGGTGTAGCAGTGAGAGAGAGAGTGAGCGAGTGAGAGAGAGAGAGAGAGAGAGAGAGAGAGAGAAGAGAAAGAAAGAAAGAGAGAGACAAAAAAAGGGGGTAATTGAGCTAAAAAAAAAAGGATAGAGAAACAGAGACAGAGAAAGAAAGAAAAATAGAGAGAGAGAGATTCTTCACCATTTTTTTATCAATGCAGGCACTACCTGTCAAGCCGGCACTCAAATTATTTATTTATTTATTTATTCATTTATTTAATAAAAATATAATGCCCTTGACTCTTGTTATAACCTGTCATATCTGTTTGTTTGAGATTCAGCTCAAATTTAAGGCTCTTGGTTTCATTCCAAGATGAGTGTTTAAGACAGAAAATATGGTTTCTGATTGTAAAAGATTGCAGTACAGATGCAGTAGGACATGCAGTATTGTGTGTGTGTGTGTGTGTGTGTGTGTGTGTGTGTGTGTGTGTGTGTGTGTGTGTGTGTGTGCGTGTTTCTTTTATTAAATAGTGATTATGTTACAGTGCCTTGAAAAAGTGTTCATACCCCTTAAACTTTTTCACATTTGGTCACCTTACAACCACAAACCTAAATGTATTTTATTTAGAGATTTTATGTAAGAGACCAACACAAAGTAGCACATAATTGTGAAGTGGAACCTAAATGATATACGCAAATAAAATCTGAAAAGTGTGGTATGGTGTGCATGTGTATCCAGCCCCCCTGCGTCGATACTTTGTAGAGCCACCATTTACTGCTATTACAGCTGTCTTCCACATCGAGAGACTGAAATTTTGCCCATTCTTCTATGAAAAATAGCTCTGTGAACAACAATGTTCAAGTCTTGCCACAGATGTTCAATGGGATTTAGGTCTGGACTTTGACTGAGCCATTCTACCACATGAGTATTCTTTCGTTTAGAGTCATTGTCCTGCTGGAAGGTGAATCTCTTTCCAGCATCCAATAGGTTTTCTTCCAGGTTTGCCCTGTATTTAGCTCCATCCATCCTTCCATCAACTCTGACCAGCTTCCCTGTCCCTGCTGGAGAAAAGTATCCCCACAGCATGATACTATCACCACCATGTTTTACAGTGGGGATGGTGTGTTTAGTCACACATGGAACTTTGCATTTAGGTCAAAAAGTTCAACTTTGGTCTCATCTGACCAGAGCATCTTCTTCCACATGCTGTGTCCCCTACATGGCTTATGTCAAACTTTAAATGGGACTTTGTATGTCTTTCTTTCAACAATGGCTTTCTTCTTGCCACTCATCCATGAAGGCCAGATTTGTGAAGTACACAGCTTATGTCCTGTGGACATATTCACCCACCTGAGGTGTGGATTTCTGCAGCTCCTTCAGAGTGACTATTTTATGGATTTGGATTATTTAGGGGTATCAGAGTACAGGAGTGAATACAAATGCATGCTGCACATTTCAGATCATTATTTGCTTAAAATAAAAAAAAAAAACGTATCATTATAGTTTCAGTACAATTATGTGCTACTTTGTGTTGGTCCATTCTATGAAATCTCAATAAACTACGTTTAAATTTGTGGTTGTAATGTGACAAAATGCAAAAAAATTAAAGGGGTGAATACTTTTTTATGGCACTGTATATATGGATATTAGTATATAAGAATACTATCCTTATGGTATACCACATTAATGCTTAAACACACACACACACACAAGCAGTTGTTTGGACACAAAAAGAGTTCAGCGATACTGCAGATTCAGCTCAGGCGTGTGAGCTGACGCAGATAGAGTTCGGGGGTCAGATTTAAAGGCGGTGCTGTGAGCTCATGTCTGTCAGCAGTGTTACTGGTCGCTTCGATATTTAGACCCGGAGTGCAGTTTGCAGAAAGCACCAGGCCCACTAATTGAACCCAGAGTTAGAGCTTTTATTGACTGGGGTCTAATTACTGGCGTGGTTTTCGTCTACGACTCTCTGCATCTGCACTCTGTTAGAGGGGAAAGTTCAGCAGTGTGTTATCTGCACATGTCAGTGTTTGGCTCTGCTCACACACGCCACTGCACCGACTAATAACAACTACTAACATCCATGTAAGAGGTATGCACATGTTTATGGGGGTCCGATTGTATTAAGGTTTAAACATTTACTTCCTGTATGAATCCATGCATGTTTACCTGCGCACGTGTGCAACGGAATTAGAGCAGTACTACAGTGAAGGGTGCAGTAGGTGTTCATGTGTATAATATTGCATATATGTAATTGGCTGGAATAATGTATTTAATATACTCAAACTTACTAATGAAAATTGTGGGTTTGATTCCCAGCTCCCCCAAGCTACCACTGTTGGCAAGGCCCTTACGCCTAATTGCTCAGTTGTATCAATAAGATAGATGTGAGTAGCTCTGGATAAGAGCGTCTGTCAAATGATGTAAATGTAAAGGTATTTATACTGACACCAGGTGGACTCTATTAACTAATTAGTGCAGGGGGCTGAATACAAATGCACATCACACTTTTCAAATTTTTATTTGCTTAATTTAAATTTAGAAAAAAGAAAAACGTGTATCTTTTTTGTTTCACTTCACAATTATGTGCTATACTGTGTTGTTCTATTACGTAAAATCTTACGTTTCTGGTTGTAAGGCAGGGGTGGGCAATCTTGATCCTTAAAGGTCGGTGTCCTGCAGAGTTTAGCTCCAACCCTAATCAAACACACCTAAACCAACTATTTAAGATCTTGCTAGGTAGACTTAAGTGTGTTGAGGCAAGTTGGAGCTAAACTCTGCAGGACACCGGCCCTCCAGGACCGAGTTTGCCCACCCCTGTTGCACGGTAACAAAATGTGAAAATGTTTAAGGGGTATAAATGCTTTTTCAAGGCACTGTATCAAAGAAATTAACAATTAGTTAGCGATTCATTGGTGCCTTTTTAAGCATAAATATGCACACATAGGTTATATTTTTTTCTTCTTTGAATTATGATATTGCAGTTTAATAGATCTACCATCAGAATAATATGCTGCTTGAATTGATTAACTATATTACATTCAAATTTCTTTCAAATCAAATCATAAAATGATTCTTAAGCATTTTCTTTCTTTATTATGTCATGTTTTTTTTTGCACTAAAGGTAAAGGCACTTGAACTGGATTAAAAAAATGAATTGGGTTTTCCTCTGATATCATTAATAAGCTAAAAGCTCCTGAATCCAGACATGTCTAACCTCTCTATGGGTTGTTCTCTATGAGTTTTTAGTCAGATAGACAGGGGAAGCGTTCACTTGAGGCCGGTGTTGTGTAAGTGCTTATATAACCGGCTGATTTAGAGATGAGGACTGTACTGAGGTTTGGCATAATCCAAACACACACACACACACACACACAAACACACACACACACTTTCTCTTTAACGCTGCCCAATCCAAACATCTGCACAAACTCACAAAGTCTCTTGTAGACAAGTGAAGCAGCTGCCACGTTACCAGAACAAACACCACGCCACTGCACTGTGTCTGGATGTCCAGTGTTGTGGTAATTTGTCCGTATTTGGGAAACTACCATGCATTTCCTTTTGCAGGTTGTTGGTTCACCATAAACCTTGTAACATGAAACGGTCATAACATATTTCGATGCTGTTGCAAAAGAACATTATAATTAGTGGTAAGATGAGATGATGTTTATTTTTAGCATGCCTCAGGGAGGGTGTTTGATTAAAACAAATGCACCGTATTTCTCATCAAAGTTATGACGCGTGAAGTATATTAAAAAGTCGACGATATCATCATAACTGTTACTATTATGTAATTGTTACCAGGGTATTTGTTGAATAATGGTTTGATTTGAAATCAGCTAATGTAACGGCCTGCAATGGCATAGTTTAACCAGTGTGGCGCTGTAGCGCACAACTTTAATTCACTTCGTATAAACATATGAATAAAAATTATAATTAAAAACGAAATAAAATCAATTTGAAATAAATAGAAAATATATTTATATAACTAAAGATACAGAAGCTAAAGGCATAGTTATACGTTCACAACCTGATTGGTCAGCTTTTGTGACGTATATTTCGGTCGGAAAACACGCAGTGTACTGAATTAAACACGCTCTTTATGTTGATGTGTGTATACAGTTTCATGTTTACAAGCTGAGAACTTAAAGAGCTTCTTTGTGTACACATTGTGACATCACATCCTGTTTTTGGTCAGATTGGATATATTTGGTTTATTTCACATTCACATATCATATAATTAAATGAACCGTATTAACTGAGCAATCACACCAAAGCATGTCAAGTGTGGACACACCCCTAGTATTCGCTAACCTAAACTCCAGGATGTCTCTATACAGTATTTTGTAGCATCACGTTATTTCGTTACAGAAATTAAGAGACATAAACACCGTTCCAGCATGACAATAACCCCTGTGCACAACCCCCCTGAACATTACAAAGACATGATGTGTTCTAATGGGTGTAGAAGAACTTGAGTATCCTATACAGAACTCTGACTCAACCCAAATGAACACCTTTGGAATGGACTGGAACACCGACTGATCCCCAGACCTCCTCACCTCAACACTAATGTCTGATCTTAATAATACTACTGTAGCTGAATAACACACAAATTCCCACAGCCACACAACACAATCCAGTGAAAACTCTTTCTAGAAGTGAAAATTACTATAACCTGATATTTTAACTGATTATTAACTACAATAGGCATAATTCAATATTTTAACTAACCGCACAAACGAGCAAAAATAGGCGATTAATCGAATAATCGAAAAATCCGATACTTAATCAGTAAAGCAGTCTAATAATCACTGATTAACAGGGAGATCGTTTGAATAAGCGACGGTTAATTGATTAAACGCTTCTTATAACCTTCAACTATTTCCAATAGTAGAGAAAATCATTTCTTTTCTTGTCTATTCACATACCAATTACACAAACATACACACACACACACCATCTACTTGTGCTGTGCAAATGGCTCTCAATGCCAGACCGTACATATGCGTTTCCTGCAGCGATTTTAAATATCATAAACCTACATAATGAGAAAGGGAAATGAGAAAAAGAGACAGCGAGGCTGCTGGGAAGATACATTACATTAAAAAAATCTCTTAAAATGTTATTTCTCAATCCACGTGATGTGGTGCGATTTCGTGAACTGCGACTGTAAGAGCTAGCTCTGGATGTGAGGTCAGCAGCCGGAGAGAAGGATAAGCAGGTGCAGGGACAGAGAGGAGTGCCAGTGGGTAGTGTGCAAGGGGATGACAGGAGTGCGCTAATAAGACCTGACGGGGCTAAAGCAGCGGCTAATTCTGGAGCGAGATGAAAGTCAGCGGCAGAACGCGTGGGCGTGGAGGACACGTAGGAGACTCACCCACTATTCCTCTTACCCTGTTCTGAAGGAGATACTATAAAATATTCACATTTCTGTCATTTGGCATTCACACTTATCTAGTGTGACTTACATTCGTCACATTTTTTATTCATCTGAGGAGTTGAGGGTTAAAGGGGCCTTGCACAGGGGGTCCAGCAGTGACAGCTTGGTGGTGGAGGAAACTGAACCCACAATCTTTTGATCAGCATTACAACACCTTAACTACTGAGCCAGTAGAGGTGTTTCAGGACCTGGAAATCCAGCACATCAGTACATATATTCATTTTCTATTTAATTATAATTAAATTTGTTTTTTATATATATATATATTTTATGTATATATGTACACATTCTTTTGTATAATTTTTTTTAAGTGAAAGAAAAAAATAATAACATCTGTATAAATTCTTTCAAAATATTGTGTAAAAATGAATCCTTCACAGTTTCGCTAATTCATTACTGTTACTGAACTGGACACACACCAGCAGGGTTCTAAGTCACGTCATACACCCCCAACATGGACAAGCCGCTATTTGTACGAATCCTTTCAAAGGACATGAATGACGTTATGTCCCACAGAATGAAATTAGAATGTGGTCGGCTGATTCCAGTGTCACATTATGATGATGTTAATGGTTAATTGAGCATGTTTGGTCTTCTGTCCGGCTCCTGAGCTCAGAACCAATGAATGAGCTATCTTGGCTCAGGATACCCATTTCAACTTTTTTAGGGAAAATAAACGATAAAGAGGCTTGTGTGTCATCAAATTAGACAGTAATGTGAACATGTGTTGCATCACACCCAGTATAAATGTCTCGTATCTTAAATGTCATTGTTCCTAGTAGAAATAGGCATGATTAATCGATTATAGATAACTGATTGTTAGGAATTTTGTCAATCATGACATTTAATCAGGCAAACATTTTAATCAATCTTTAAAATTCTAGATTTGTGAAAAAAGTGTATGACAAAACTAATTAATGTTAATGTTAATTAATGTAATCCGCCATGCCATACTTGAGCAGACACGTGCTGCTAATGTCTCCTATTTACCAACGAAAATATCTGCAAGGGAGCATTTGAAACATTGGCTTTATGTTCTTCACAAAAGTGCAATTAAACTATTTCACAATGTTGAGGTGCAGTTTTCACTTAATCCTGCAAATTTTATTGCAACCACACAACTTTTAACCTGCAACAATCACCATGTGACGCACCTTCAGTAATATCACCCGAAGGATGCATGTTGCAGAACAGGTTATTTATTAAACAACAGATAATCCAAATCGGAGAGCAGAATCGTACCAAGACAGCAGGCAAAGAATCATATAAAACTATCAAACAAAGCCAACGGGCAAAACTAAAGATAAAGTGGGAGAAACAATAAGCAAGGGTCATAACCGGTAGTAAATCAAATAGCAGAGAATAACACTTAGTATGCAGACAGGCTGGCAATACTAGGCAACGTTATGCTACATTTGTTAGATTATTATTAGGATTCCCTCTAACTAAAATCCCGACTCATCCCAAACAATTTTATCCAATCACTGTAGTTTTTTTTACGTTATTTGGGCAAATATCGTAATCCATACAAGACATGAAAAATATTGCAATATATTGTAATATATTGTATCGTGACCCATGTATCGCAATATGTATTCTATCCTGAGGCCCTTGCTAATATACAGCTTCATATGTACAGTCTTGTGTACAGTCTTGCTAAAGTTTGCTCCGCTGTTACACACACACACACACACACACATACACCAACACACTTTAGCATGGAACAAAACTTGCATAATGTGAAGTTATTTGCAGAGTTACAATACTACAAAACAAATAGTGTGGACATGCCTATGATTTCACACAATACTATATCAGTCACACACACACACACACACACACACACAGAAAAGCGCACAGAACTAATTATTAATTGTCCAAAGAACTATTTTTCCTTCCTTTAGTGTGTACCCAGCATGCTTTGCTGCTTGTTAACACCGCTGATGATGGGAAGGGGCGGGCATTTATCACTGTCAGTCATGGATCAGTGGACACCCTGATTGGCTGCACAGGACACTGAGGGCGCTGAGGCAGCACACAGACAGTTCGAGTCTGTGTGTGTGTGTGAAATAAGTCGGAGGGAGAGAGAAAAGAAGCAGTGTATGTGTGTGTGTGTGTGTGTGTGTTCCTTTTCCTACCTTTCTAAGCTCAAGCAGTGGTCCCTGTAATTGAAGAGCTGAAATGCAAACAAAGGAATAAACAGATAAACAAACAAACTAATAAAGAAAAAGCCAATGCATCTTTACATTTATTTAAATGACATTATATAAAAGTATAAATTATGCATTGGCTTTTTATGTTAAAAAGGAACACGTTAAAAAGTTAAAAAGGAAGTGTGTAAGACTTGATTTAATAATAATACTAGTCATTCATTTTCTTCCTCTTCTCTTTCTTCTTCTTTTTCTTTTTATTATTATTATTATTAAATCAAGTCTCACACACTTATTGTTCCCCCTTCAATATGTTCTAGTACTTATCACAGTGATCTCATATACAATCCACAGCCTGTTGTCCCCTCAGGAGGACTATTAACACTACAGGTTGACCGATTTATTGCAACTATTGGTTATTAAAAAATCATCGCCGATAGTTTCTCTGGGTTGTGTCTGATTCGGTAGCAGTTAAAGGTCCGTTTTTATTACACAGTGCCAGAGCTAACCTATCTATCGTGTGAGCATATAATACACACATTTTTATCATTCAAATCCGTTAAAGGATTATCAGGCTGCAACAATCAGGTCAACCGGAACCTGGGAAACACCACCAATAACACATAATGTATTTGTTTATCACAAGTCGAATTGCATCTACGCTAACATGTCTGTTCTTTGTTATTCCGAGCTCACCGTCGCCACCATCACTTGGAGACAATAAGGCAGTTTCTTTTGTCTTCTAACTGGCCATCCGGACAAGACCACAGAAACTTAACTGCAGCACGAGTAACCTATTGGTTTATTTGGTCAGAGGAGAACTGACCCCCCAACCGAGCCTGGTTCTCCCAAGGTTTTTTTTCCTCCATTTTGTCACCGATGGAGTTTCGGTTCCTTGCCGTCGTCGCCTCTGGCTTGCTTAGTTGGGGACTCTAAATTTATGGATATTAATCAAATGGACTGTTCTTATGAATGTTTAATATTGTTGTTTCTGAGGTACTTCTGTAAAGCTGCTTTGAAACAATCCTGATTGTTAAGAGCGCTATAGAAATAAAACTGACTTGACTTGACTTGAGCGTCCTCTAGAGTTAAAAATCACAGACGGCATGTGTATTTGCTTTGACATGTTGTACCGCACGCTGCTCGAAGAGCATATGCTGGCTGGAGACACTGCTGGACAGAGCGGACATTTCAGATGAGCGATTGAAACACAGACAGAGAAACGGTATGTATACAGTACGCTACTGTACATGTTAGTCTAAAGTAATGAATGTGTTGACCAGATGCTGAGTTAGTAAAGAAAAAACAACTGACAAGGCTGAGAGGACGCTAATACTGGTGGTACCCTTAAGCAGTGACAGAAAATACACATAAGTCTGACCTCAATGTTTAATGTGATGATTGTTACTATTAATTTGCATTAGTTTATATACAGCTGGTCGCATTAGTTACATAAGAAACATAATTCATAAATGCATCCGATTTTAGTTCTTTCTGCTCGTTTGATGAGCTAATAATTAAGTGTCCTAAAATAGAAGCGAATAAATGTGACACTGCACAAATCTTATACATTTTCGTCATGTTATAACATTTATTTAATGCACTTTAATTTAAGCAGGACTTCGTATTGATGTGAAATGGTTAACATGCAACAATACGATTCTATTCATAACATTAAATAACGTTTATTAAATGCTTTAGAAGTATCGAAGTACGAAGCAACCGTAGTATCGGTATCGGTAAAGTCTAATATCGGTCGACCTTTAATCAACGCGCTAGTTTCACACTCACTCTGCTGATTTATGGTTCAGCTTTAAAACGCTACCAGGAAAAACGGGACTCACGACTTGGAACGCAAATTAATATGCAGCCAGCCGGTGAAAGGTCAGAGATTGCTGTGTGACTTGGTGAAAGCAAAGAGCAGTGGAGAATTAAATAAGAGAATCAGGGACAGAGAGAAAGAGAGAGATTAACCATGTAGAGATAAAACGACAGAATAAAAATTTAAAAAAATTACAGAAAGGAAAAATGTTAATAAGTGGGAAAAAAAGATGTAATGAAGAGATAAAGGAAAGACTGTAGAAAGAAAAGACGTAGAAATAGCAAAAAAAGAAAAGAGGCAGCAAAAGAGAGAGAGAGACTATGAGCAGTAAAGTAATAGTAATAAAATGATGTAATGAAATTATCTTGAGACTAATACTACTACTACTACTATTATTTTATACTTTGGCATGTTATATTTTATTGACTTTATTTTTATTTTAATTTTAGTTTATTTTTAACATATTTTTTTCTATTCTTTTCTATGCTTTCCTTTTCCTTTCTTTTCTTTTCTTTTCTTTTTTATCTAAAAGTAAAGCCTTACACCGGCCCCCTAGCTGAGCAGGTGGTGGTGGTTGTTTGTTTGGGTTGCCTAAAATTGTTATTTACAAAGGGAAAAAAATTGTGTTATAATAACACATGTATAGCTATGTAATAACAGATACTCGTAAAGG